>JASDQU010587373.1:27345-44947 GCA_032191745.1 Picea mariana | reverse complement strand
TCTCTTTCTCAATCCAATCAATGGATTCTCTGCAACAAGCTCACCTTCACCACGCTGTAGCTTTTCCTTGGTTAACATGCAAAACTCAAATCCAAACGTCAACTAGCTCTGATACCACTTGATTTGTCAGATCTTTTAATGACTATGGTTGAGTTTTGATTTTGCATGCGTTAATTAACCATTTGAGAAACTTAGTGAAAGAATGAGGAAAGAAGAGGAATTATGATAGCCATATACACATTTGCAGATTTGAAATGAAATAATAGACAACAAACCATAACACGCAGATTGATAACGGAGTTCGGCACAACTTTGCCTACGTCTCTGGGCCTTTGTCTCTGTGGCAGAGGCTTCTTTATTTCTGTTCAAAAGCTAAAAAGTACATTGCAGCAGTGCCAATTGGCTACAAGACTAATCTGGTCATGTTCATCTAGATCTCGAGAACCCTGCAAAGAAAATGACACGCAAAACGGACGTCCGGAGCTCCTAGAAATGGCCCGACAATGTCTGCTCCTCAAAAGCTTCCCTGCATAAAAATGGCTTTGACTTAGCTTCCCTTCAGCATAACTCTACTCTGACTACCCTTGACTATCCTCCATGGCCTCCAATAGGCCTGGTTTATATAGATATGAAGTTGGTTGTTCATCTCCAACTTCCTCCCAAAATTTGGGCTCCAAAATGCCCAATATCTCCCAAAAATGGAGAAAATAAATTAAAATCAGGCTCAAAATCATTTAAAAACCCTAAACTATAGAAAAAAATCCATGTTTGAATGAAATTAGGGTGCAACCCCTTTTTGTAGGGCTCCTGGTCACCCATACCGCGCCATGTGGCCAAGTGCTTATCCTTTTGTGCGCTGGCCCCTACCCCTGGCTCCCGGTTCGGTGGCATGTGCATAGGACCACAGACTAGTGGTTATAACCCCCCCGCGCTCTGTGTGGTTACGGTCCCGAGTCATATGGGACCGCCTGGGAACTGAGGGCTAGGCCCTATCTGCCATTACTCCCGCGCTCCCATGTTGGTAATCCCCGCTCTGTGGTCGTGTGGTGTGTTTGCGCTGAGGGTTGGGGCTAAGCCCCGACCCTTTCCTCCGCCGACCTTTCCTTCATTTAAATTCAAATAAATTCATTCTCGTATAGCTAACAAGGAACACCCACGGGCTGAGCGGTTAGCCTAGTCTTGCCAGTCCATTGCCCGGAGTATAGGTCGCAGGTTTGACCCAGACCAAGCCATATAAATTTTTAACAAAGCCATAAACCAACCACAGGGTGCCACATGGCAGCCCATGACTGGGCCATGTGGCACACCAAAAACCAACCAAAATACGCCAAGTGTCAATCGCTGGATGCCCCACGTGTCTGCCATGAGTCAAATTCCATACTGCCCTGTCAGCCTGCCACGTGTCTGACACCGTACCTGCCCAGTCAGCTGCTGATGTCATCCCGTGCCACATGTCACCCTTACAGTGGTGACATGTGTCACCCATGGATTGGTCCAACTGTCTGCCCGTACGCCATATCAGCCTGCCATGTGTCACCTCCTGGAGCTTCCATGTCATCTGTACATACCGTACGGCCTGTACAGTCAGCATGCCACGTGGCACTGTACGGACTGTACAGTCATCCCCTTTTTTTGCCTGTTTTCCTTTTCGGACAGAATGCGATATCTTGCGCATACGGAGCCCGTTTGATGAAGTAAATATACCGCTGGAATCAAGAAGATGAGACAGACACAATGGCACTAGTTTCTTTGCATTCTGAGCACTTTCATTTTTGAACATTTTTTAAGCCCTGTCAGGCTTCTGTATCCGATTCTAGATCACAGGCATGCTGACTATACAGGCCGTACGGTCTGTACAGATGATGTGGAAGCTCTAGGAGGTGACACATGGTAGGATGATATGGCATATGGGAAAACAACTATACCAATCCAGAGGTGACATGTGGCACTGTACGGACTGTACAATCATCCCCTTTTTTTGCCTGTTTGCCTTTTTGAACAGAATGTGATATCGTGCGCATACAGAGCCCATTTGACGAAGTAAATATACCACCGGAATTAGGAAGATGAGACGGATGCAATGGCGCTAGTTTCGTCGCATTCCGAGCACTTTCATTTTTGAACATTTTTTAAGCCCTGTCAGGCTTCTGGATCTGATTCTGGATAAAAAAGGCAAGTAGTGTCTACATGTTGCGACAACTTTGGATACACATCAAATTCACCTTGAATGAGGACAATGCAATTTTTCATATCGGATGAAGAAGGGGAAAAGAAAATATATCAAACTTTGGCAGGAAATGAAGATACCTCATGTGTCTTTGTAACATTTGTTCAACATCTAGATGAATATTTGTTGGACTTGGCCCATATCTCTGTAATCCCCATATATCACATGTTCCTGGTTATTTTCTACTGGGAACATATATTAGATGCAAGAGAAAATGAATGCGTCGACGCCTTTTTTTTGTATATCAAATTGTTTGGTGCAAAGGTTGATGGGTTCTACTCTATGGAACCTTCTGGGAACTTGCTTTTGACCTGTTTAAAGTATGGTTGGTTCTTGGTTATCTGCTTTGTTTGTCAATTTGTATATCGTGGAACTCCAACTATTCTTTGGAGGACATGAAACAATATAATTGAAATTTTTAGCCAGCTGGCCCACAGATCCGCCTGATAACTTCTATGGCGCTATGACACAAATGTACTATGTGGATTGCTTTAGCAGATTTCCTTGATCGATGAAATTGGTCAAATTATTGTTCTGAAATAATTTGAAATCAACGAATATATAGTGTGTGAAGTGCAACTGTCCTATCATAGCAACAAGAGGCTCTTAAAATTCAAATTGGTTGTTGTTTTGGCATTTTTGCTTATTCGATGAACTTGGCAAAATTAATATCCTGGAATAATTTGAAATCAACGAATATATACTATGTGGAGTGAAATTTTGATATCATATGAACAAGAGGGCCTTAAAATTCAAATTGGTCCTTGTTATGCTTGTGGTGATAGAATTTAAAAAAAACTTTCTTTTGTTTGCTTCATTTTTTTAAAAATAAGCGATTTAACATCCTTTAATAATTTAATGTAATTCACTTGTACAATATCAATAGTTAATATTAATAATTTAGTATTTGAAAATAACGTTTTTAGATAAAGTTAGATAGGATGAGCATCCCTAAACAATTGCAATCTTGAACCTACCAGACGTGGAGTCCGCAAGTCCGCCTGTCAATTTGTATATCACGGAAGTCTGGGTGATATTTGCAGAACACAGAACAAAAGAGGCTCAAATTTCATCCTGCCAGGCCGAGAACCCGCAATCCAAAAAGTGCCCAAGTATGGAACGAGGGATCTGCATATGCTCTATAAAATCTCGTCCATACTTTTTAAAAGTACATGTTTACTATGTATTGATCATTTGTCGAAAAACTTTTATATCAGTCGCTCGACCAGATTGTACAAACTTTCTCGTCTAATTAAATTCTGCAATATCAAAATTTAATATTAATAATTTAGTATTGAAAATAGTGTTTTTAGATATGTTAGATAGTTGATAGGGATTAGCATCTGTAAACAATGACAAACTTGAACCCGCTAGCCCGCAAGTCCATCTGTCAATCTGTATATCGCAGAACTCCGAGTGCTATTTGGAGGACACAGAATAATGAAACTGCAATGTTGAGCCAACCAACTCGCAGGTCCACTTGTCAATTTGTATATCGCAGAATTGTGAGTGGTATTTGTACAACGTGGAACAATAGAGGCCCAATTCTCAGCCCACCAACCCCAGAGCCCTCGATAAAAAAAAATGGCTAAATATGGAATTCATATGGGATTGCTACAGGACAATAAAAGTGCAATGTTTAGCCAACCAGCCCGAGCCCACCTATCAATTTGTATATCGTGGAAGTCTGGCTACTATTTGTAGGAAACAAAACAATAAAACCTCAATTTTTAGCCCGCCAGGCCGCGAACCCGCGATCCAAAAAGTGCCTAAGTATGGAATAAGGAATGCACATATGCTCTATAAAATCTCATGTCCATACTTTATAAAAGTACATGTTTACTATGTATTGCTCGTTTGTCAATTTTTTTTTATATCAGTCGGTCCACCAAAATGGACAAACTTTGTAATATCGGTGCTTAAATTCTGCAATATCAATATGTAATATTAATAATTTAGTATTGAAAAAAATGTTTTTTTATATGTTGGATAGTTGATAAGGATTTCCATCCCTAAACAATGGAAAATTTGAATCCGCCAACCCTCGAGTCCATCTGTGAATGTGCATATCGCGGAAGTCCGAGTGCTATTTGGAGGACACAGAACAATGAAAGTGCAATGTTCAGCCAGCCAACCCGAGAGCCCCTGATAAAAAAAAGTGGCTAAATATGGAATTAATACAGGATCACTACGGAACAATAAAAATGCAATGTTCAGCGAAGCAGCCCGCAAGTCCTCCTATAAATTTGTATATTGTGGAAGTTTGGGTGGTATTTGTAGGACACAGAACAATAGAGACTCTATTTTCAGCCTGCCAAGCTGCGAACTCGTGATCCAAAAAGTGCCTAAGTATGGAATGAGGGATCCACATATGCTCTATAAAATCTCATGTCCATACTTTATATAGAGAGTCATCTCTGCAAGTCCACCTACCAAATTTTTTATTGCGAAAGTGTAGGTGCTATTTGTAGGACACAAAACAATAGATACTCATTTTTCAGCTCGCCAGGCTGCGAACCCGTGATCCAAAAATTTCCCAAGTATGGAATGTGGGATTCACATATGTTCTATAAAATATCATGTCCATACTTTATAAAAGTACATGTTTACTATGTATTGCTCATTTGGCAGAATACTTTTATATCACTTGGCCAACCAGATTATACAAACTTTCTCGTCTAATTAAATTATGCAATATCAATATTTAACAGTAATAATTTACCACAGGTCCTCTTCTAAATTTGTATATCATGGAATTGTGGGTGCTATTTGTACAGCGCGAAACAATAGAGGCCCGATTTTTTTCTTGCCAGCCCGAGAGCCCCCGATCCAAAAAAATTGGCTAAATATGGAATTAATACAGAATCGCTATGGGACAATAAAAGTGCAACGTTCAACCAACCAACCCACAAGTCTGCCTATCTATTTGTATATCGCGGAAGTCTGGGTGCTATTTGTAGGACACGGAAAAATAGAGGCTCAATTTTCAGCCCGCCAGGTCGAGAACCCGTAATCGAAAAAGTGCCTAAGTATGGAATGAGGGATCCACATATGCTCTATAAAATCTCATGTCCATACTTTATAAAGGTACATGTCTACTATGTATTGTTCGTTTGTCGCAAAAATTTTAAATAACTCGCCCGACCAGATTGTAGAAACTTTCTCCTCTAATAAAATTTTGCAAGATCAATATGTAATATTAATAATTTAGTATTGAAAATAATGTTTTTAGATATGTTAGATAGTTGATAGCGATTGCCATCCCTAAACAATGGAAATCTTGAACCCGCCAGCTCTCGATTCCATCTGTCAATCTGTATATCACGAAACTCCGAGTGCTATTTGGAGGACACAAAATAATGAAAGTGCAATGTTAAGCCAGCCAACCCACATGTTTTCTTGTCAATTTACAAATTCTGTGACATACAAATTGACGACCGATATCTGTCACTGAGATGCAATATGACCATCGGCCCTTCACGTCTCCTGGGTATATCTTTTGTCATTTTTTTTTTGTAACCCACCCGACCGCTTTCCATACTTTGGTATTTCTTGGAATTGGTTTCGCCTTCACTGCTGACTTTGTACTTGTTTCTAGATATGCAATAATTAAGCTTTAATTTTAGTAGCCATCCTGCAGGAACCGTTACGATTGTCATTAATGTCCATAAATCTAGAGAAGATTTGTCATTACTACGAATTAAACTAAGATTTGTGCACAAGTATGTTATCCTTTCCAAGTATTCATTTGAAAGGCGATGCAATCCTTTTTTTTGTACGCGGACAGGATGGTGCTTCTAAGAAATTTCTAATTCTTAATCTCTTTTCGCCGTCACTGCCACCTTCACACTTTTTTCTAATTGTGCAATTAGTGAGTTGTGATGGTGACAACTCATTCTGCACGAACCCTGGAAACTGTCATTGATCAGCGAAAGGCTCGATGATATATTCCATTGATAAGAATTAAACCATAATTTGCGGAGGGTTATATTATCCCTCCCTGATTTTCATTTCAAATATCATCTCAAGCAAACATAAATTCTTAATAACTTCTGGCAGCAGTTCTCTCCACACACAGTAAACGCATTGGGGCATAATGGCTAGACGTTCCATTATTCCAGGGCATATTCTTACTATTCATCTCCCTCCGCCCAGGAGCACACAAGGAGATGGTCCCTTGGTACACCGAGAGATATATTTCAAGCCAAAAAATTCTATGGCAACCCTGCTGCCCAGAGAACCTGCCCACTTGCATTCATGGTTGTCGCAGAAGTTGATGCCATGAATTCCGAGCCGGAAGAAGATGATCTGATGGATGATGATACAACAATGGATGATGGCAATGCAGAGAATCTTCCCACTTATTCTCCCAAATTGAAATCAACCATAACGAACAAAAATTCCCAGCTCAGTGATGGCAGTGATGACAACACCAAAACGAGTTTCAGAAAAGAAACTGACGGTGAACACAACAACCACTTTGCAACGCGAAATTAGGAATTCCAGAGTTCCAAATTAGTCTGTTCTGGGTGGAAGAGTTTCACTGTAAATCAATGATATATTGTTTCTCCCAAAGATATATTTCAAGCCAAAAAATTATTGATTAACATCTTCGGGAATCAGGTACAAAACTCTCGCTACTGCAAGGCATTTTCCTACTAGTCATCTCCTTCTGCCCAGAATGGACTAATTTGGGCCTCTGGAATTGCACATGCAAGTTGTGCTACTGAATTTTTTTGGACTATGCAGAGGAAGTTTCAGCTAAGGGCTATTCCACTTGCCCTGCAACCATTTTTGTCTTCTTCCTCAGGGGAATCTTGTGAAAAATATCAATTTTAGCACAGGATGATTCATTGAGGAGAAAACTGCAAAGATCTTGCATATTGCGGATCCCGTGCCTGTGTTTGTCACAAATACCTTCAATGTTTTGGCCCAAAGAAATAGGTCCAATTTCTAAGGACAGATGTAGGTCCAATTTCCAATTTCCAATTTCCAATGTTTTGGCCCAAAGAAGTAGGTCCAATTTCCAATTTCTAAATATGGAATTACTGGCATTTAATTCTAACAAGTCATCATGCAGAAACCATATAGATTGTCATTGATGGGAGAAAGGCTTGAGGACATCTTGTATTGATGCACATTAAACCAAAATTTGCGGGGGGATTATATTATCCCTTCTGAGTGTTCATTTCAAAATCATGAAATCCCGTTCACACGACGTGGCCTTTGCATGTTCATAAAACCTCCATTCCTTAATTACTCTTTGTCGTACCTGCCACCTTCACATTTCTAAATATGCAATAAATAAACTTTACTGCTAACAGTTCATCATGCACCACCAATACAGATTGCCATTAATCAGTGAAAGGCTCGAGGAGCTTTCCCATTCATAAGCATTTAACCAAGATTTACCAAAAAGTTACATTATTGTCTCTAACTGTTCATTTAAACCATCATCTACATCAAAGAAACCTTGTCATAAACCTATGGCATCGACTCGACAACAGTTCTGTGGAGATATAGTGAACATCTTCGGGCGCGAGGACCAGAACTTCAAATGGTCCAGGGCATTTTCTTATTACTAAACCTCTGCCGCAGAGAACCAAGTAATTTGGACCTCCGGGATTGCTCATGCAGGTTGTGTCCCTGAAGTTTTTGGCTGTAAGGACCTGGTCTCTTGGTGCACTGATAAATTTATTGCAGAGAAAATAATTATTCCACTGTAAGACCGCTCTTCTGTTTCTTTTTCACCTCAAGTATTTTGCCAGATGCTGAAATTTCCGGAGCCAACATTGACATTCAGAGGAGAATATTGCAAACAGTTCCTAGCAAAGCATAATAACGGTTTGGACCTCTTGCCCCTTGTTATAAAAAATTATTGTCATGAGAATAAGAGTATCCAGGTCCGTGGCCTACGCAAGAAGCGCCCAAAACACAACACTCAGAAAAATCTCATTTCGGGCTTCAAATCAAGCGAGTAGGCTAAGATCAGTTTTCAACGACGAGGATTTTTTATCAGGGCAGGATCGACGGTCATCGGGTGTTTGGAGCCATGAAATTGCCTAGGTTTTAATGTAGTGCAGAGGCCCGAGATAAAGCGTCCATATTCCACGATTTAATTTGGGCCATCCGATGGTAGGACGCGTGGTGCACATCCGTGCTTTCGACGTTTTGGTCACTGGGAGAATGGGGAAGAGGTGAATCATGGAATCCTAGTGGGAGAAGTCCCGAAGTGATCGAAACCATTGAATCAAGGAGCGATCTTAGCCATCCGATCTTGGAAGAAACACGACATAGGGTCCAGGCCACAAGGGGCCCCACGTCTAAATATTGATCCAGGCTGGCCAACCAGGGGGTGCATGGCGCACGATTAAGCCTAGTCACTATTTCGGCTACCGAGACTTTGAAAGATAAGGGGTCACTCCCCCACTGCATTTTGAAACCTCAAAACACAAAATACAAAAGCACCTTGGTGTTGGGCCCACAGTCATAGCGCCCAATCATAAAGGGGTCAGGGTTAAAGGTGAGGACCAGTTGAATTTAAGCGCTCATTGAGCGACAAGTGATCATGGCTGTTCGATGAAAAGAAAGATGGGCCTTTGATCTTAGGGAGAGAGGTGGCGATCTTTGGAGCATTTCGAGACTCGGGTGCTAAGTAGAAGACTGATTCGAGCGTTCAAGATTTGTGCACCCAGATCAACGATCATGATTCGATTTTGGACCCCCCTTATCATTCTGCCTTTAATGGGAGGGGGGGGNTAGATCGATGACTGAGGTCTCATTCAGTAACCTCCTTGCCTTAATGATTTTAAAAGGGGGGGGGGTCCGAAATGAGGCGGTTTTCCTAAGTGCCCCCCCACTAACATGGCGCCTTGTCGTTCTGTCGACCCCTCTCCCACCTAAAACCACTTTTCGCTCTCCCTTACCGCCTCCCTCTCCTGCCGACACTTGTCTCCCGCTTCCCTCCTACCTTTCACCACTGTACACTAGTCCTCCACTATCCCAGGTGTCTTGTCCCCTCTCTCTGACCCATCGCATTGCAGCCTCCTCGTCACCTTCCCAGGGCACATCACCTCATCGTTTGGTGTCATAGCTCCCCATCTCTCTACCTCCTGGCTCTCACACCTCAAAGCCCACGAGTTTTTCCACGTCCATCCAAATGGCCCCTCCTCAGCTCATCATCCTCTCACCTCCTGCCATGTGTCTCTCTCCCAGTCACCTCCACTTGTATGGTTGTCCCTACTTTCCCTTCGCCTTCCATGCTTTCACTCCACCTCAGCACAACTTCCACCATCCATTGTTCCCTACCTCTGTACCACTTCCACATGAGCGTCTCTCCCGTCTCACCCTCACAGTGTTGGAGCCTTCACCCTCCTCTTCAGATCCTTGTCCACGTCTACCATCTGGGTCCCTAGCAACAATCCAGCGAAGCAACAGACAACCAAAGATAGATCGCCACATATTGCAGATGCAAGTTTGACTCGAGCCTCTCTGATCCCGAGGAAGCAGTTATTGAAGCGGTTGGTGGTAGGTGGACATCATTTCCACCATAAATGGAAACCCCAGGAAAGGGCTGTCAGCCAGTCAACTCGTCTGCAGGTCCGTTCTGAAACGTGATTGCGTCTGACTGAAGATCGCTTTTGACAGGAGACTGCATGCGCAGTCTGTCAGTAAACATGCAGACATAATGCCTTCAATGCGGTGACTCGAACCCATTGCTGTTGTTTTTCTTTGAGTATATGTAGGCATTTTTTCCATTTTTTGTAGTATCGATGGTAGAGCTAAGCTCTCGAATGTAAAGTTTTGATGAAGCATTGCTTTTCCTGGTTATGTATATGTATGTGAAACATTCTTGTTTAATGACAGTAAACTTATTATTCCATCTGGTTTCCATCTAATGTTGAAAGAGTTTATGATTGACTGAATCACATGAAGCATTGTGACAATGTTATATAAATGTTTTATGGTAATGCTGTTATGATTTCTTTTAATGTTCTTGTGATTTGAATACAAGAAGTTCTTGTGTTTAATTTTTTCTTCTCTAGGTTGTTGGAAGCTCGATGCTCACAACAAACCTTTGCCCTTTCTCACTGAAGTCTTCCTCCTACTCACCCTTATCACAACTTACTGTCTGAAGTTAAATTAAGACCTCACCTGTTGATGCATAACCTAGTCTAGGGTTCTGAGTTAAAGCGATACTGTTCCGAGTTCTTTCTCTATCGATCACCCCTTTTACAAATCATGATATAAAATGATGGGTATCAGGCTTATTTCTGCTGCAATCCAGGAGTGAATTCTAGTGCTAACATTTCTGGCACCGTTGTCGGGGACGAAGTTGAAGATTTTCCATGGGTAGAATGACAAATCTTACTGGTTCTGAGGGTGCATCAGAACCTAGTACACTGAAGATTGCAACTGTGCACCTGGAAACTCCACTGTGGCAACTCCAATGTTTCCACTTCATTGTTTTAATTGTGGCTACTTTTAGCACACCTAAAAGATGACCTAAAGGGGCTTTCTCAAGAATGTTTTTAGCAGCTGCTTTCTCAGCTTGAGAAGTTCCCCAGGGTAATGAAAACGTTAATATCTAGCCTTTGATGGTGAACAAAGACCAGTCACATTCGAAGCTGTGAATCTTTCACCTGGCAACTCCATGATTCAAGGATCGACTGGCGACTCCACTGGTTTGAGATGGAAAAAGTCATGGCTAGGAGGTTCACTCCTTTTAATTTTTTTGTTGTTTTTGGTTATCCACATCCAGTGCTGACTGTAAGCGAATGGGATGATTATCTTTTGAGATTCAGAGGAAGCAAGCATGACCATCCCAGTGAGCACTTATTAAAATTCCATGTATGCATGCTTGAGCATGTCCTCTTTCACGAGGATGTCTAGATCAATATGTTCAATTTTTCTTTAAAGAAAGATGCTTGTGAATGGTGTCAATCTCTCCCTGCTGCTAGTATCCATTCTTTGAAGGATTTTCACCATGCTTTCAATTCGTATTATGGGAATATTTACCCAGCTCATCTTATTTTCGATGGATGTTGTAAGAGGTTTGCACTCCACATTCTGCATATGATGGAGTGTTCCTCGTGTGATGAGTCTGATAAAGATATTATTGAGAGAGAAAGTGCAAAGGATTCTCCAGTCCTCGAAGAGGATGCTCTTGGTAACTCTACTATGGATGATGATGAAGATTTCATGACTATAGAGTCCTTGCATCTTGCTCCTCAGGTGTTTTCTGTCCCTAACTTTGATGACTATTCAATTGAGGAGCAACAGAGCCCCACATCGCAGTTTGCTGACCAGAGGAGCTGTAAGCCTGTACATGACAGCTACAAATTAGATTCTGAGATGGATATGCAGGATTTCCCAGAGCATACTTCAGAGCCTTTTCCTCTATTCACAAATGAAGGACATTGCGAGGAAATCAACCATCCTTGGCCTGCAGAAATTCCTGAGCAACAAAAGGGGCATTTTATATTCTGTCCAGAGCTAGTCACAGAGCAACCGCCTACCAAAGATATTTAGACACGTGCAAAAAACTGTGTAGCAGAGGAGGTTGTCTGTCGCCAATCTTCTGGAGTTTGCCACTGGTCCTATGAGCCTGTGAAGGAATACATGGAGTTGTATTTCCTTCATAACTTGTAGCTGCCCTATTTCATCTCAACTTCATCCAGTGAGGAGGAGTTGAAGGGTGTAACCGTTTTGCTGTCATGGTTACATTAGCTGCCAGTGATCATTGACAGAATAGGATTGCTTCCATTCAAGAAGTTACTTTATTGGCTCTGGTGGGAATTTTCTTTCACCTAGCCCCATGTAAAAGATTTTATTAGTTTAGGATTGTACATAAATAAGCTCCTTGGAGCATGTGTGTTTAGTTTGTTTTATTTCACTCATCGACATGTATTTTTAGCAGGGTGTCTTGAGCTCAAATCCATAGCCCAACAGAAGGCAACTGGAACTGCAGAAGGAGTTCTTAGAGCATCATAGGGATGAATATATCCCCCATGAAGCCTAATGTTATCACCAATTCTTGTCACGGGCATAAGAGTATCCAGGTCCACGACTTGAACAAGAAGCGCCCAAAACACAACACTCAGAAAAATCTCATTTTGGGCTTCAAATCAAGCGAGCGGGCTAAGATCAGTTTTCAACGGTGAGGATTTTTTATTGGGGCAGGATCGATGGTCATCAGGTGTTTGGAGCCATGAAATTGCCCGAGGTTTAACGTAGTGCAGAGGCCGGAGACAAAGCGTCCATATTTCACGATTTAATACGGGTCATCCAATCGTAGGATGCATGGCGCACATTCACGCTTTTGACATTTTTGTCACTGAGAGAATGGGGAAGTGGTGCATCATGGACTCCTGGTGGGAGGAGTCCCGAAGTTATCGACACCATTGAATCAAGGAGAGATATCGACCGTCCGATCTTGGAAGACACATGGCGAAGGGTCCAGGCTAGAAGGGGCCCCACATCTAAATATTGATCCAGGCCATCCAACCAGGGGGCATGTGGCACGCGATTAAGCCCGGTCACTATTTCGACTACCGGGACTTTGAAAGACAAGGGGTCTCTCCTCCACTGCATTGTGAAACCCCAAAACATGAAATAAGAAAGCACCTTGGTGTTGGGCCCATGGTCATAGCGCTCAGTCACAAAGGGGTCAAGGTTAAAGGTGAGGGCCAGTTGAATTTAAGCACTCATTGAGAGACAAGTTATCATGGCCATTCGATGAAAAGAAAGATGGGCCTTCAATCTCAGGGAGACAAGTGGTGATCTTTGGAGCATTTTGGAACCTGGGTGCTAAGAAGAAGACTGATTCGGGTGATCAAGATTTGTGTGCCCAGATTAGCGGTCAAGATTCGATTCTAGACCCCCCTCGTAATTCTACCTTTAATGGGAGGGGAGGGGTCCGGAATTGGGCATGCAGGTTTCATCCACTTGGATTTAAGCACCTAGATCGACGATTGAGGTCTCATTCCAGACCCCCCTTTCCTTTCTACCTTTAATAGGGGGGGGGGTCCAGAATGAGGCAGTTTTCCTAAGCGCCCCCCCCACTAACGTCGTGCCTTCTCATTCTGTTGGCCCCTCTCCCACCTAAAACCACTTTCTGCTCTCCCTTACCGCCTCCCTCTTCTGCCGGCACTTGTCTCCCGCTTCCCTCCTACCTTTGACCACCGCACACCTGTCCTCAACTCTCTTAGGTGTCTTATCCCCTCTCCCTGACCCATCACATTAGGATCTCCTCATCACCTTCCTGAGGCACATCACCTCATCATCTAGTGTCACAACCCCTCGTCTCTCTACCTCCTGGCTCTCACACCTTAGAGCCCATGAGTTCTACCATGTCCATCTACATGGCCCCTCCTCAGCTCATCGTCCTCTCACCTCCTACCATATGTCTCTCTCCCAGTCACCTCCACTTGTATGGCTGTCCCTACTTTCCCTTTGCCTTCCACGCTTTCACTCCACCTCAAAACGCCCTCTACCATCTTCTGTTCCTTGCCTCCATATCACTTCCACATGAGCACCCCCCCGTCTCACCCTCATAGTGTTGGCGCTTTCTCCCTCCTCGTTAGATCCTCATCAACGTCTGCCATCTGGGTCCCCCGCAGTAGTCCAATGAAGCAATAGACAACCAAATATAGAATGCCAAGTCTTGCTGATGCATGTTTGACTTGAGCCTCTCTGATCCCGAGGAAGTAGTTATTGAAGTGGTTGATGGTAAGTGGACATCGTTTCCACCATAAATGGAAAGTCTAGGAAAGGACTATCAACTAGTCAACTCGTCTACAGGTCCATTCTGAAACACGATTGCATTTGGCTGAAGCTCACTTCTGATAGGAGACTGCATACCCAGTCTGCCAGTAAACATGCAGATGTAATGCCTTCAATGCGGTGACTCGAACCCGCTGTTGTTGTTTTTCTTTGAGTATATGTAGGCATTTTTGCCATTTTTTGTAGTATCGATGGTAGAGCTAAGCTCTCGACTGTAAAGTTCTGATGAATCATTGGTTTTCCTGGTTATGTATATGTATGTGAAGCATTCTTGTTTAATGAAAGTCAACTTCTTATTCCATCTAGTTTCCATCTAATGTTGAAAGAGTTTATGATTGAATGAGTCACATGAAGCATTATGACAATGTTATATAAATGTTTTATGGTAATGCTGTTATGATTTATTTTAATGTTCTTGTGATTTGAATACAAGAAGTTCTTGTGTTTAAGTTTTTCTTCTTTGGGATGTTGAAAGCTCGATGTTCATAACATACCTTTTCCCTTTCTCATCGAAGTCTTCCTCCTACTCACCCTTATTACAACTTACTATCTGAAGTTAAATTAAGACCTCACCAGTTGATGCATAGCCTAGTCCAGGGTTCTGAGTTAAAGCGATACTGTTCCGAGTTCGTTCTCTATCGATCATCCCTTTTACAAATCGTGACATAAACTGATGGGTTTGAGCTTACTTCTGCTGCAATCCAGGAGTGACTTAGGGTGCTAACACCCCTTTTTTTCGAAAACCCAAATCTAGTTCTCGAAGATATTACAAGCATGTAGGTTAGTTCATTTAGAAATCCATCTCACGAAATTGCCTCGCTGTTTACAAGAATAACGGGAGAGGAGTCCATAGCTACTATTTCCAGCATGGCTCTTTATATTTTGTATTTCACAGTCAATGAACAAGCCATTTTTGATTGGGGCAGGTTAATTTCCCATGAAATCTCTTCCCAATTGTTAAGCTACAAAAGGAAAAATAAATTTTATATGTCATCCTATTTAGTTTTTGCAATAACACATTCTTGTCGATTTCTACAACTGTCTCTGTCCAAGAATGTCAACTGCGAATTCCACCCAGTAATGTTCTGGTACCAGGCCTTGTGGAAGCATAAGGCTTCCCACTATTTTTATGAGGTTTTTTATGGCTTCCTGTCCGTTTTCAAAGTTTTGTTGTTAGGAGAAGATCCTCCCCGCATATTTGAACATACAACTAGTTTTTTGGACAAGAAGGGGACACCCGAACATTTGGATAATTACACTGTCATAAGAATTTTTGGCTACACGGAACAACCCACTCTCCTTCCATGTCACATTACAGAAAAAATGTTTGTTTCAAAAGTAGCATGTCAATACAACTACTGGTTCCATTTGTTCCAAAGGAAGAAAAAAAAACAGTTCATTCCTCCGCGTTGGAAAATAGGGGAGTTCGTGTTGAAAAAATTCAACAAAATTGATGATTTCGCAGCACATTCTAGCATCTCCAACCTGAGATATGATGAAGACATAAGAGGATTCGAGCCCTATGATAATTTTAGACAACATTTACAAACACTTGGCCTCGACGATTTTTTTGTAAATAAACACCTGCCCAAAAACAAAGACAATGGCAACAACGGTCCTACCTCTGATGTCGATGAGGTACAAACAATGCAAAGCTGCACTAAATTGTACACGCAACAGGGGAAATTCCCCAGTGACAAGAGTGTTCAATTCGAAAATACCACGCTAAAAAGTACGACATCTTGGAGCATCGCTCCAATGACCCATCATAGCAACAAAGAAACCCAGAGTTCTTCAAACAGAGGAGGAGATAACGACCCTCCTCACTCTAAAATTGATATTTCTCACAAGCTTCGAGTAGAGAAGAAGAGAAAAAAAATATGGGGTAGGTGGAAGAGCCAAAAATTCAGAGTGAGAACATGGAACTTGACATTGATCTGGATACCATGATATGCTTCCTTGATCATCCCGGAGACGCCATCCACCATAGCCATCCAAAGGACATATCCGTTACTGAAAATTTTGACGAAGATGAATCCTTCGTGTTCCAGAGCATTGTTTTTGATATTTAGAACAAAAAATTGATAATTCAAAAAAAAAATGTTAAAAATAAGAAAGGAAAATCTCATTCAGAGGTTGACGTTTCCAACATGCAGCCATCCCAAATCTGTCAACTTCACACCGTGATCGGAGAATCACTTCATGATTCCATTGGAGGCATCGAGACTGAGAATTCCAGACTGAAGGACTGAATCAAGGAATTGGAAGACGCTTTCATTCCTATGCCATTGCTTGTCGATCCTTAGGCAATAGCCATGCTTGGCACCCCTGCACCCAATGAAAAAGCATCCTCCACTTTGCTCACATCCTGTAAAGGATACGTGGAGAATAATATAAAAAAAGAGTGGAACTGGTTACCAAGGCATAGAAAATATCACAAACCATCACTTCCCTTGGAACTAGGGCACATAGCTTGCTCAAGCTTTTGCAGGCTGAATTAAAAGATAAAGAGAATTTCTTTTTGAAAATGGTCATCCCTTTTTGCAAGGTTGTCAACAATATGACAGAAACAAAAAGAAGAGAAGAAGATATTCCATCCAAAANCATATTGAAGAAAGATACATTATTCACAAAGCTATCAAATATAGACTTAGCTGGGAAAACCTACGACTTCCAAGACCCCCACTTAATCACAAACTCCTTGCCCTTAACCAGGAAAGAGTTCGATAAATAGGTTGCTATGTTTAAGACCTTGTCTCTCCAAAAGTTTTACAACATCCTTCAATTTGATCAAGCTCATGTCCACGACTGGATAGTCAAATACATGATACAAAATGAGGAAATTCATCAGGCTCTCTCTAATCTTTCTATCGACTTCCGGGAATTAGAAAATGATCTTTTCAACATAAAAATCCAGAATGAGATCAACGTCATCCCAATGAGAGGCTACATTGAAGAATGGCTCGAAAGACAATTGAAACAGTCTGCCGACAAAACGCAACAGGCAATTTCCAACATTCCAACAGCCGTGGAGGACATCCTTGAAACCGCAGTCGTCGACGACATCAATGAAACGACAGCTGCAAGAATATAGCCAAAGGGCTCATATGTACCCTCACTGTAAGTTTACTCATCACATCCTTATTTATTTATCAACCCAGTTATTCCAGTTTCTTAAATACAGATGTATAGGCAAACACTTATACCTTTCCATTTATTTTATTTTGCAGCTATTGCACTCTATCTTCTTTCCATAGTCCTGTTTCTTGTACATATTTCTCTAATGGTCCGCGGGAGATTCAATCCCAGTCTACATGACAAACGCATTGAAATTCTGGTTTATATGTAACACACTTTATTTTTTTTGTATATTTCAAAATTTCCAGTAGTATGTAACAAACTTTTATTTTTTGACTGATTTCAAATAAAAATGCATTTAAATTTTTATATGTTACAGACTCTATTCTTATCTTTCACCACTCTGTATGAAAAATGCATTTAATTTTTAATATGTTACAGACTTTTATTCTTATCCTTCACCAGTCTGTATGGAAAATGCATTTACTCTTTTATATGTTACAGACTTTTCTT
>JASDQU010587373.1:2854-18717 GCA_032191745.1 Picea mariana | reverse complement strand
TTCTGTTGGCTCCTCTCCCACCTAAAACCACTTTTCGCTCTCCCTTACCACCTCCCTCTCTTGCCGACACTTGTCTCCCGCTTCCCTCCTACCTTTCACCACCGCACACCTGTCCTCCACTCTCCTAGGTGTCTTGTCCCCTCTCCCTGACCTGTCGCATTAGGATCTCCTCGTCACCTTCCTAGGGCACATCACCTCATCGTCTGGTGTCACAACCCCCCATCTCTCTGCCTCCTGGATCTCACACCTCAGAGCCCATGAGTTTTTCCACGTCCATCCACATGGCCCCTCCTCAGCTCATCGTCCTCTCACCTCCTGCCATGTGTCTCTCTCCCAATCACCTCCACCTGTATGGCTGTCCCTACTTTCCCTTTGCCTTCCATGCTTTCACTCCACCTCAACATGCCCTCTGCCATCCGCTGTTCCTTGCCTCCATATCACTTCCACATGAGCACCCCTCCCATCTCAGCCTCACACTGTTGGCACTTTCGCCCTCCTCGTCAGATCCTCATCCACGTCTGCCATCTGGGTCCCCCGCAATAGTCCAGTGAAGAAATAGACAACTAAAGATAGACTGCCAAGTCTTGCAGATGCATGTTTGACTCGAGCCTCTCTGATCCCGAGGAAGTAGTTATTGAAGCAGTTGGTGGTAAGTGGACATCGTTTCCACCATAAATGGAAAGTCTAGGAAAGGACTGTCAGCCAGTCAACTCGTCTACAGGTCCATTTTGAAACATGATTGCATCTGGCTGAAGTTCGCTTCTGATAGGAGACTGCATGCCCAGTCTTCCAGTAAACATGTAGATGTAATTTCTTCAATGCAGTGACTTGAACTCACTGTTGTTGTTTTTCTTTGAGTATATGTACGCATTTTTTCCATTTTTTGTAGTATCAATGGTAGAACTAAGCTCCCGAGTGTAAAGTTCTGATGAATCATTGGTTTTCTTGGTTATGTATATGTATGTGAAGCATTCTTGTTTAATGACAATCATCTTCTTATTCCATCTAGTTTCTATCTAATGTTGAAAGAGTTTATGATTGAATGAGTCACATGAAGCATTATGACAATGTTATATAAATGTTTTATGGTAATGCTATTATGATTTCTTTTAATGTTCTTGTGATTTGAATACAATAAGTTCTTGTGTTTAAGTTTTTCTTCTTTGGATGTTGGAAGCTCGATGTTCACAATAGACATTTTCCCTTTCTCACCGAAGTCTTCCTCCTACTCACCCTTATTACAACTTACTATCTGAAGTTAAATTAAGACCTCACCCATTGATGCATAGCCTAGTTCAGGGTTTTGAGTTAAATCGATACTGTTCCGAGTTCGTTCTTTATCGATCACCCCTTTTACAAATCGTGACATAAACTGATGGGTATCAGGCTTACTTCTGCTGCAATCCAGGAGTGACTTATGGTGCTAACACCCCTTTTTTTGGAAAACCCGAATCTAGTTCCCGAAGATATTACAAGCATGCAGGTTAGTTCATTTAGAAATCCATTTCACGAAATTGCCTGGCTGTTTACAAGGATAACGAGAGAGGAGTCCATAGCTACTATTTCCCGCATGGCTCTTTATTTTTTTGTATTTCACAGTCAATGAACAAGCCATTTTTGATTGGGGCAGGTTAATTTCCCATGAAATCTCTTCCCAATTGTCAAGCTACAAAAGGGAAAATAAATTTTATATGTCATCCTATTTAGTTTTTGCAATAGCACATTCTTGTCAGTTTCCGCAACTGTCTCTGTCCAAGAATGTCAACTGCGAATTGCACCCAGTAACGTTCTGGTACCAGGCCTTGTGGAAGCATAAGGCTTCCCACTATTTTTATGAGGTTTTTTATGGCTTCCTGTCTATTTTCAAAGTTTTGTTGTTAGGAGAAGATCCTCCCCACATATTTGAACAAACAACTAGTTTTTTGGACAAGAAGGGGACACCCAAACATTTGGATAATTACACTTTCATAAGAATTTTTGGCTCCACAGAACAACCTGCTCTCCTTCCATGTCACATTATAGACAAAATGTTTGTTGCAAAAGTAGCATGTCAATACAACTACGGGTTCCATTTGTTCCAAAAGAAGAAAAAAAAAAAGTTCATTCCTCCGCCTTGGAAAATAGGGGAGTTCGTGTTGAAAAACGTCATCAAAATTGATGATTTGTAGCACATTCTAGCATATCCAACCTGAGATATGATGAAGACATAAGAGGATTCGACCCCTATGATAATTTTAGACAACATTTACAAACACTTGGCCTCGACGATTGTTTTGTAAATAAACACCTACCCAAAATCAAAGACAATGGCAACAACAATCCTACCTCTGATGCCGATGAGGTACAAACAATGCAAAGCTGCACTAAATTGTACACGCAACAGGGGAAAGGCCCTAGTGACAAGAGTGTTCAATTCGAAAATACCACACTAAAAAGTACGACATCTCAGAGCATCACTCCAACGACCCATCATAGCAACAAAGAAACCCATAGTTCTTCAAATGGAGGAGGAGATAATGACCCTCCTCACTCTAAAATTGATAGTTCTCACAAGATTTGAGTAGAGAAGAAGAGAAAAAAAATATGGGGTAGGTGGAAGAGCCAGAAATTCAGAGTGAGAACATGGAACTTGACACTGATCTGGATACCATGATTTGCTTCCTTGATCAGCCTGGAGATGCCATCCACCATAGTCATCCAATGGACATATTTGTTACTGAAAATTTTGACGAAGATGAATCCTTCGTGTTCCAGAGCGTTGTTTTTGATATCCAGAACAAAAAATTGATAATTCAAAAAAAAAATGTTAAAAATAAGAAAAGAAAATCTCGTTCAGAGGTTGACGTTTCCAACATGCAGCCGTACCAAATCTGTCAACTTCACACCATGATCGGAGAAGCACTTCATGATTCCATTGGAGGCATCGAGACTGAGAATTCCAGACTGAAGGACCGAATCAAGGAATTGGAAGACACTTTCATTCCTATGCCATTGCTTGTCGATCCTTAGGCAATAGCCATGCTTGGTACCCCTGCACCCAATGAAAAAGAATCCTCCACTTTGCTCACATCATGTAAAGGATATGTGGAGAACAATATAAAAAAAAGAGTGGAACTGGTTACTGAGGCATGGAAAATATCACAAACCATCACTTCCCTTGGAACTAGGGCACATAGCTTGCTCAAGCTTTTGCAGGCCGAATTAAAAGATGAAGAAAATTTCTTTTTGAAAACGGTCATCCCTTTTTGCAAGGTTGTCAACAATATGATAGAAACAAAAAGAAGAGAAGAAGATCTTCCATCCAAAAACCACATCGTCCAATTGAATGCATGTTGTAAAGAAAAAGTAAAGAACCTGCATCTCATTGTTCAGTCATGTGAACAAGCCATATTGAAGAAATATATATTATTCACAAAGCTATCAAATATAGACTTAGCTGGGAAAACCTACGAATTCCAAGACCCCCACTTAATCGCAAACTCCTTGCCCTTAACTAGGAAAGAGTTCGATAAATAGGTTGCTATGTTTAAGCCCTTGTCTCTCCAAAAGTTTTACGACATCCTTTAATTTGATCAAGCTCACGTCCACGACTAGATAGTCAAATATGTGATACAAAATGAGGAAATTCATCAGGCTCTCTCTAATCTTTCTATTGACTTTCGGGAATTAGAAAACGATCTTTTCAACATAAAAATATGGAATGAGATCAATGTCACCCCAATGAGAGGCTACATTTAAGAATGGCTCGAAAGGCAATTGAAACAGGCTGTCGACAAAAGGAAACAGGCAGTTTCCAGCATTCCAACAGCCATGGAGGACATCCTTGAAACCGCAGTCGTCGGTGACATCAATGAAACGACAGCTGCAAGAAAATATCCAAAGGGCTCATATGTACCCTCATTGTAAGTTTACTCATCACATCCTTCTTTGTTTATCAACCCAGTTATTCCATTTTCTTAAATACATATGTATAGGCAAACACTTATACCTTTCCATTTATTTTATTTTGCAGCTATTGCACTCTATCTTCTTTCCATAGTCCTGTTTCTTGTACATATTTCGCTAATGGTCCACGGGAGATTCAATCCTAGTCTACATGAAAAACGCATTGAAATTATGGTTTATATGTAACAGACTTTATTTTTTTTGTATATTTCAAAATTTCCAATAGTATGTAACAAACTTTTATTTTTTGACAGATTTCAAATAAAAATGCATTTAAATTTTTATATGTTACAGACTCTATTCTTATCTTTCACCACTCTGTATGAAAAATGCATTTAATTTTTAATATGTTACAGACTTTTATTCTTATCCTTCACCAATCTGTATGGAAAATGCATTTACTCTTTTATATGTTACAGACTTTTCTTTTTTTATATATTTCAAAATAAATGGTGCTCAACAATGCAACTGTCATTTACTTATACCCCATGTTCACACATGCATTTAATTTTTTTCTATTTCTTATCTCCTATTAATTTTATGTCATCATATATTTTTATCTTTAACCAGTCCATATGGAAAATGCATTTAAATTTCCAAATTTATTCTTGCACTGTAAACAAATTTTTTACTTTGTTATATACTTTAAAAAAAAATAGGTTTGCTATATACTTTCAAAAAATAGATGGTGCTCTGCCTGTCAACCCTCATTTACATTTTCCCCATCTTCTGTGATATACATGTTGCACACACCATTTCTGTGATATACATTTTGTACCGAACACTTCGTTTCATTTACAATTCGACCCCATTTTCCACAATTTGCTTTCTAACCTCGTTGGCAGGGACTGCGCTACCACACGACCTTGTTTTAATATGTGTAAACTTTTATTTTCTTTACTGTTTTAGTTTTCTTATTATTTATCACATCCTAACTTCTAAAAGAAAATAAAAAAAATATCATATCATTACAGTGTTACTCTTTTGTAGTCTTCAAACTAATGTCTTGTTTAATAAACTTTTCTTTTAATTGAATCACTTTTGCACTAACATAATTATATTAACTTTTCATTAATTTTGTTATAGATATTTTCTCATAAGATAAATACAAAACTATTATTAAGTTATAAGTCTTTCTTGTACATTCTATTTAATTGTTTAATTTCTTTTGAGATTTAATTTTGCTATTTTAATTTTAGGGACTCATACATAAAAGAATAAAAATCAAATAAAAATAAAATACAAAGCAAAGAGATTTCATGCTTGGACTTTAGGTTAGGGGAGATTTAATGTGGAGTTCAATGCGTTTTCTTGTTGGGGCTCTAAGCCTAGGGTGACATTCATGTTTCTTCCCGCCTAGCCCCACGAGAAGTTGAGATGTTGGTATTGGGGACTCCCTAGTCCCTTGACGTCAACATATATGGCTTCTTTCTTTCTTGGTATAGACATTAGGGTCAAAATGGCATCTAGAAAATCCAGTGTCAAGAATAAATTTTTCCTTTTTGGCATACAAATCTTGAGAAGATTTCGTAAGGCCATAAATATATTTCTTAAGGTGACAAACAAGGATGGAGTCATTCTGGACATAGTCAAGACTCAGTTTGTTCCATGTATATTTATGGACATAGACAAGAGGTTGTTATATGTATATTTATTTTTTCAAATCCCAATGCAAGAAGGTGGATTTAGCATCCATATGATGGAACTCCCATTTATGTGAGGAAACAACAAAAATAACAAGGTAGATGGAAGTCATTTTGGTGATAGGGGAAAATGTTTCATTATAGTCAATGCCTTCAACTTGAGAGAACCATTTCGAAACTAACTAGGCCTCATGTCTTTCAACACTTCCATCTAATGCATACTTAGTTATGTACACCCATTTACATCTGTCAAGTTTTCTTCCTTTCAGAAGAGGTACAAGATACCAAGTATCATTCACCATTAAAGATAGATACTCTTCATTCATTGTTGTGTCCCAATTTGGATGATATGAAGCTTCTGCAATTTTTTCTGGATCATGAATCTTTAAAACTTGAGCCAAAATAGAGGAGGCTTGTTGGAAATTTGAATGTGTCCAACGTTGATCTGAAGGATCACTGACAAGATCACCAGTTACTTCTTAAGTTGAATGAACCCATGTGGGAAACTGTGGTGTTGGTGCAAGTTCATGTTCAATGGAATCATATAGAGGAAGGTGAGTAGGTGAAGGTGGATCGTCATCCTCATTGTCATCATTTAAAGAAGAAGAAACCATAATAGGAATAGAAGATGGAAAAAATGCCAAAGATGGCTCATAGGATGAAGAAGGAACAAACATCGAATTAGGGTCGCAGGGCAAGAGATTTTCATCAAATTTAACATCTCTTCTTATAATAATTTCACTAGAATGAGGTTGAAGAAGTCTCTAACCTTTGACATCTTTAGAATAACAAAAAAAAATACATTTATTACTTTTAGGCTGTAAAGCTTTCCTTTTCTCATAAGAAATGTAAGCCCATGCTATCTACCAAATACATGGAAGTGGCTAATATATGGCTTAATTTTATTCCATTCTTCTTCTAGTGTTATATTTTTTAGAGCCTTTGTGGGAGTGCGATTTACTATGTAATTTGCATAGTTAATGCCTTTCTCCCAATAATTAAGACTTAATCCCTTAGATTTGATCACACAATTAGCCATTTCTTTTAATGTGCGATTCTTTCTCTCAATAACACCATTTTGATGTGGTGTATATGGAACATTGTATTGCATTTCAATGCCCTATGTAGTGCAATAACTTGTAAAATTGTTGTTCACATATTCGCCTCCATTATCTATTCTTAACCTTTGAAGTTGATGTCTATATTGTTTTTCTACAAGGGCCTTGTAGGCCAAAAACTTGCCAAACAATTCACTCTTAATTTTTTAGAAGGAAACCCAAGTGTGTATGGAGAAGTTATCAATGAAAGTTAAGAAATATTTGCACTCAAAAAAAGAAGGATAAGAAAGAGGACCACACAAGTCACTGTGAACAAGATGCAAAGGGGTCGAGGTGTGCCAATAGGCATGTTTTTCAAAACTTCCCTGATGTTGTTTTCCAAGAACACAACTGGAACAGACACCATCTCTACAAGAAATAAGAGGAAGACAAGTTACCATTTGTTGATTACATAGTTGCTGCAATGAGTGATAGTTTAGATGACCAAACCGCTCATGCCAAAGTTTTCTCAAGTCATTGCTATGAGCAACAAATAAATTGATGAAAAAGATGATGATCCAAAGTTTTCAAACCTGTACAACCTGGTAATATCATCAACAATTCCAATTCCAAGAACATGCTTAGGATATTTTGAATCCTTCATTATAACTTGGTGAGGTGAAAACTCTACGATTTTACCTTCGCCTGAATGAGTGATTTGATACATTGATAGAAGGTTGCAGGAAATACTTGGAACACATAATACATCATTGAAATGACCATTATCTACTTGAACTGTTCCAGACCCTATAACACTAAGATATCTATCATCACCAACAAATATTTTCTTGGTGTTACATTCATTAAGAGAAAAAAATATGGATTTATTCTTAACAATATGATAAAATGATCCAGAATTAATAAGCCATGCATCAAAAGAAGAAGTAGAAGTTGCATTGAAGGAGAAATTAGAAGCAGAAAGAGCATGTCTATGAGTTAGAAGAAGAAGAATCAATACTGATGTTGTGCTTCTTCACCATTTCTTCTAAAGCTTCCATCTTCTTAAAACATTTTGACTCCACATGACCATCTTTCCCACAAAAGTTTCATTATCTGTCGGTATTCTTACTTTTGGATTTTTCTCCTTTGTCACCATTAGGAGTGGAAGCTGGCTAAGAGGGTTTGGGACTAATCTGGATTTATGCAGGAAAACAATGAAATACATAAATACCCATAAACGCAGAGATGCAGCGGAAATAAAACTTCATTTCATTAACAACAAACGACTGAAATATGCTTACAGACATAATGGAAATAAAATAGTTAGGGCACTGGTAGCTTATCTCTGAGAAGAGATGTGGCGGATATTGGCCTCTGAACTTTGTTATACAATGAGGCTTGAAGGCCTATATATTATTGAGAAACAATGCAAAACCCTAAACATCCCAAAACCTAACCCTAGGAGATGAAACGCCAGAATATGGGCCCCGTCGGGGTAAATTGGTACATCAATTTCCCGGGGTCGTAACTTTGGCATACTATATCTGTTTGACACACATGATACATCGCGAGAAAGATCTATTCGAGGAATACACTGCTAATAGAGAACATCAAGTCCAAAATAGACTCACATTCACCGAAGCATTTGATGCCAAAAAACGTCGTTTAGGGCCTCAAAATGGCTCCGGAAGTTCAGGACCTAGAAAACTGCTAAAAATAGTAAATTGTGCTACAATTAAGGAAACTGAAAAACTGGAAGAAACAATGGTGTGGGTCCAAGTGGAATAGGTGGGTGACCACCAATATCCACCTGGATCATTCCTCCCCCCTTAGGAAGCAATGGTCCCCATTGCGTTGAGTTCCTCCATGAGATGAGGAAACTTCTGCTGAACTTGGTCTCTGGTGAGCCACTTGCCCTAGTGAAGGAGTTGGCCTGATTTGACAACTCGATATAGCTAGATCCTCTGTTGGTGGGTGTTCTTGATTTGTGTGTCCATAATCTGATAAGTTGTGGCTTGTTCCATGCAAACTGGGTTTAACTCTATTGGTGTGAGTTGTTCTGCCATGTCAGATGTGTCCAATAGAGGTGGAAAGTAGGGTCGAAGGTGGTCCACATTGAACACTGGGTACAGACCAAGGAATGGTGGAATAATGAGATCAAAGGCATTGTCCCTTACAGTCTTGGTGATGGTGTATGGCCCATATCGGAGTGGGCGAATCTTGCAATAGGGTCCAGCGAGGTTCTCCTTTTGCAAATGTAGCCACACTTTGTCGCCCACCTGGAAGTTGTGTGGCACCCAATGTTGATGATGTCACTGCTTGTACTTAGCATTGGCTTTGTCCAAGATGTCATGAACCTATTGGTGGATGTGTTGAATGAGCTCAATGAATTTGTTTTCCTTGTCAACCTCATAATGGACATGGGATGAATATGCCTGAGTATCCACAAATGGCATGGCTACGTCAATGGGACATAGTGGCTGGAATCCCAATCCCACTTGAAAGGGGCTATGGCTGGTTAAGCTATGGAGAGCCTAGTTGTAGCTGTGTTGTATATAGGGGAGGCTCTCATCCCATGTGCGTGGATTCTTTGAGTTGTACATGCACATAATGTGTACGATCATCTGGTTGATGACCTCTGTCTGGCCATCAGTTTGTGGATGGAAAATTGTGGACTTGGTGAGATTGGTGTCCAGCATCGACCAAAGGCTAGACCAAAATGTACTGAGGAACCTGCTGTCCCGATTTGAGATGATAGACTGTGGGATCCCAAAGTGTACCCCCACTCATTCAAAGAAGAGTTTAGCAGTGCCTTCTACTGTGATATTCTTCTTGCAAGCCATCATAATGGACATCTTCGAGAATCTGTCGATGACCACAAAAAAACAATCATTTCCATGCTTAGTAGAAGGAAGGCCCAACATGTAATACATGGAGATGGATTCCCAAGGTCGACTAGGGGTAGGCAACGAAGTATAGAGGCCTTTCTTCTTGATGGTCAGTTTGTCAATGGTGCAATAAATGCAATACTTGATGTACTTTCCGACATCCTATCGAAGGTTCAACCAATAGAAATAATTTTGTAGTACTGCCACAATTTTCATGACCCCGAAATGCCCAATGAACTGACTGTAGTGTGCCTCCCAAATCATCTTGGCACACTCACTTGAAGGAACACAAAGGTGTCCTAGGTGACATAGTAGGGAATCCTAGAGGTGAAAATTAGGAACTTGCTTACCCTACAAGAGTGTATTGTATGTGTGGTTGAATTTTGGATCACTTTTGTAGAGAAGCGACCAATCAAAAGTCTTGTGCCCACAACAATTGAGCACCATGGTTAGCGCCATGATAGGTGGTTGACTGAGGCAGTCTGCAACATTATTGGTGCTTCCTTTCTTGTACTTAATGTTCAAATGAAACTGTTACATGTATGTGGACCACTTCTAATGGCGATGATTCTGCAACTTCCCTTGTGTCTGTATGAACTTCAAGGGTCGGTGGTATGAGTGGATGACCTTTTCCTTTCCCAAAATGTAATGCTTCCATTGTCGGAAAACCTGCACAATGGAATACATCTATTTGTCATAAGTGGGATACTTCTAGAATGTGTCAGAAAGTGTCTCACTATGATATGCCACTGGATGCCCCTGTTGATTAAGGACCTCCCCAATAGCATAGTCAGAGGCATCTATCTCGATCTCAAATGGTTGTTGCAAGTCTGGTAATGTGAGAACTNTTCCATTGTGCAGGTTTTCCGACAATGGAATACATCTATTTGTCATAAGTGGGATACTTCTAGAATGTGTCAGAAAGTGTCTCACTATGATATGCCACTGGATGCCCCTGTTGATTAAGGACCTCCCCAATAGCATAGTCAGAGGCATCTATCTCGATCTCAAATGGTTGTTGCAAGTCTGGTAATGTGAGAACTGGTGCAGAGTAGAGGCGATGATTCAACTCTTTGAACGCCTTCTATTGAGATTCATAACAAAATAATTTTTCTTTCACTCCTCCCTTTGTGACTTGACTCAAGGGCCAAGTGATATGAGAGAATCCTAACATGAACCTATGGTAGAAATTGACAAGACCCAAAAAGCTGTGGAGCTCTATTAGGGTGGTTGGGGCTGGCCAATCCCGAATGACTTGGATCTTATCTGAATCCACATGCACCCCCTGCTCATCAATAATGTATCCCAGATATTGAATCTGGGCCATGCCAAAGTTCGATTCTCCAAATTGGCACACAAATTGTGTTGCCACAGTGTTTGGAGGACTTGTTGGATGTGGTGGAGGTGTTCTTCCCAATTCTAGTTGAAGATCATAATATCATCCAAATAAACCACTACAAATGAGTTGGTGAATGGTCGTAAGATGTCATCCATTAGCCTCATGAAGGTTGCAGGGGCATTCGTTTACCTAAAAGGCATGATCAACCATTTGAAAAGTCCCTCCTTGTATTTGAAGGTAATCTTCCACACATCAGAGGGTTCGATTGGTACCTGGTGATACCCAGACTTTAAGTCGATCTTGCTGAAATATTTCTCCCCCTTGAGTTGGTTCAGAAGGTCATCAATCTGTGGGATCGGGTACCTATTTCGGACAATGATCTTGTTCAATGACCGATAGTCAATGCAGAGTCTCCAAATCCCATCCTTCTTCTACACCAGCATGATCGAGCTCCCACGGGGTGATGAACTCGGTCAGATGTGACCTTTCTGCAACAAATCCTGAATCTACCTCTTGATTTCGTCATTATCTAGAATAGAGCACCGATAGATTGGTCCATTGGTTAGCGGCGCACCTGGGGTCAGATCAATGGGGTGCTTGACCTAGAAGTGTAGAGTCACCCCTGTGGGGGAGGTGAAGATGTCCTCGTACTCTTCCACGACTATGTTGCTTGCTGTTGTGGCGAGGATGTTTTTTTTTGGATTCTTGGATTTATCTTTCTTCTGGGCCACTAAGGCTTTGTTGGAAGTACCAATAGCATTTATTAATCCAATTTTCATAAGTTTATCTTGGAACACTGATATAAGGTTTCAAGAAATACTTGGAACAAATATTACATCATTGAAATTCCCATCATCTACTTGAAATGTTTCATACTCTACAATACTAAGAGATCTCATCACCAATAAATATTTTCTTGGTGTTACATTCATTAAGAGCATAAAACATGACATTGTACTTAACCATATGATAATATGCTACAGAATCAATAAGCCACTCATTAGAAGAAGAAGTTGCATTGAAGGAGTAACCATAATCAGAAAGTGCATGTCCATGAGAATAAGAGTTAGAAGAAGAAGAATCAATAATGATGTTGTGCTTCTTGATCTCTCTTCTAAAGATTCCATATTCTTAAAACATTTGGACTCCACATGACTATCTTTCCCACAAAAATTGCAATGTCTATCAGTCTTCTTACTTTTAGATTTTCCTCCTTTGTCACCATTAGGAGCGGAAGCTATTTGAGAGAGTTTAGGACCCCTGTTTTCCTTGTTTTTGTGGTGAGGATGTTGCTTTTTTGGATTATTGGATTTGTCTTTCTGCTGGGCCACTAAGGCTTTGTTGGAGGTACCTAGAGTGATAATTACTTTAAGTTGCACAAGTTTATCTTTCCCTCTAATCAAAACATCACAAAAGACTCAAGAGTGGGATATTTATAGTTACTCGCTAGTGGCATAAAAGGTAGATACAAAGATAGAATATGCACTACCAATCTTAGAAAGGATAATATAAATGCATTGATCTTCATTTAGATCTATTTTGTAGTCTATACATAAAATTCTAAGTGTTTTGAACCGAGATAAATAATCTTCAATGCAAGGAAAATAATTAGGACTTGGAGTCATTAACTAATTTTCTATATAGTGGGCTTGAATAATATTGTGTTTACCAAACACAGCTTCAAGCTTAGTCCAAGTTGCATTGGGAGCATCAATTCCTTGAAGGTGAAACCTTAAATCAAGATAGATGGACATTCCGATTAGTCCACGTGCTTCATCACTCTTATTATCCCATTTGACTTTATTTTCATCATCCATGGGTTCTAGTTTTTTTCCCAAGGTAATCTAGTACACAATCCTTTACTTCTTAATACATCCTCCATATGATATTTCCATGAGAAGTAGTTAGTACTAGTAAGCAAGATATCATTGTGAGATTCCATATTAAAATATGCATAAAATATGAAACTGATGGTTTGGATGGAAAGATCTTGAAAAAATAGGCTGCTTGAAAAAAATGACATTGAAAATGGACTTCGGATGTCAAAGTTATTCCCTTTTGAAAAAAGACATAAATGGTAACCAAAGAGCCACATAGCAAGAGAAGTTGGTACACGTGGTGATGCTCCACCTTATCCAACTTTTTCTATAAACTCACTTTTAAATAAATTACTTATGAAGTGACCCACTTTTATAGAATAAGCATGAATCAATTTTATTTACAATGAAGTTACTTTTTAAATGAAAGTTGCATGCAAAAAAAATAACTTAAAATAAAATTTTAAATTATTTAATAGTGATTCACTTTTATAATTAAATGAAATTCACTTTACAAGGAATGCATGAACTTAAAAAAAAGGTAACAGAAAATATTTGAACTCAAGACCTCTTACTAAAACTTAAAAAAAAGGTAACAAAAAATATTTGAACTCAAGACCTCTTACTAAGTGAAGTAAATTTCAACCAAGTGAGCTAGTGCAAGACACATTATAGTTTTAAGAATGAGGTTTGTGAGTGTTTTTGTTATTGTTTTTGTGAAATATGGCCTTGGAGTGTGTGCTTAATAAAAAATTCTTTTCATACATTCACACACAATGTTTTTTTCTTCTTGACAACAACCTGTTAGATCTCAATTAGCTTACCTAGAAAATGCAAATTTTCCCTCTTTTTTTGATTTACCGAGATCGCACAAAGCACATGACAAAGAGCATACATAGACATGGAAACCCTTTCTGCTCGGTTTATGATTTTCTGAGATCATACAGAGCGCATGGAAAATAACATACACATCTTTTTTTGTTAGAAATGTGCCTGTAACCTGCAGGGCAAGAATTTTTAACCATTGGCTAAGAAGCCACAACCCAGGGGCATCTAAGTCGTCAAAATCACCCGGGAATCACACCCAGCTTGGGCTGCACCAACCGTTAACATGACTGTATTTTTGGGTGTCTCCTCCCTACGAAACTCATCGTAAGGGTATTGAACTCAAATTTCCTAGAAAATGAAACCCACACCTTGACCAATTGATCTAGCGGGAATTGACAAGAGCATACATAGATTGAAAAGAGTAGTGACTCATAAATAAAAATAGAAAATAGAAATATCATCTCTGTAAAAAAGGGCTGTATATTGGGAAAACATAAATATTTTCGAGTGAAATGAAAGATGTTCTTAACTGAAATGAGCACTTTGGATGCAATTGAACAATCCTTTCAACCCCAAAATGTGTGGAAATGGTAGAAACCAAATATGAGACAACACAACTCCACAATCTCGATTTACAACGAGAGCGCGTCTTCAAATGCATTTTGATACCATGTTCGACAACATAGATATTCCGATAGAGGACAAACACCTTCAGTAACCACTCACACAACCAAGTTTTTACGTGTTTTTACGTGGTAAAACCTCTTTGGGGAAAAATCCACAATCCTGACCATTGTGGCCACTTGGAACAATTTATTAATGCAAAAGAAAATATTACAGAGATATTACAAAAGAATTTCTCACAATCGATCATCGACAAATGACCTTCCATGCTCTTTAAATAGATATCATGGATCAATCAGGTGTTAAGCCATATATCAATGTAGCAGTTAAGATTGAGGAGAATATGAGCCGTCAGATCACCGTATGTCGAGAACATATCACGACTATCATATTTCTTAACTACTAATGGATACTAATTCATAATAAAGAAACACACTTTAACCTAATGACACATTAGACCAAGTTGATCTTAACTAATTCTTAAGTGTCTAAATATCCTAACAACTGGTTTCTAGAAGATGACATGTTACAATTGGTAAGGTAAAGTAGTCTGTTTTCATCAAACATCTTCTTGTGGTATCTTTCTCTTGATAAGATCTTGCGGAATTTCGGGACTACTGGAATACCTTGCACATCCAAACTCGATCCTGAATCTTGATCCTGCAAAATTCAATGAACAATTATTTAACTGCACCTGCATACATAACACAATTCAATGATATAAATGAATTATAAATAAAATCTAGACTTATTGCAATTTGCGTGAGAGAACTTGAAGGACTTGCAACGATATGGAATGAGATGGAATCTGAAGAATTGGCCATTGATATCATAATTATTTTTTTTCTTACATTTGAGCCAAAACCATCATCTTGGGAAGCATAGAACAATATAACTTCAAATAGAATTTTGAATGACTTTTAAAAGTTAACGACATGTCTAAACAAAATTAGTGTAAACATTACTTTTGTTTATGCTAATGATTATTTTGATGATTTTGTTTACAACCGCACTAGTGTGGTGAGTTATGATAAGCACCGAAGATTGGCCTCTGTTACAACCTCTGCAACGAAAAACCTCCATAAATTCTAAATGCAGAGGTTTTCATTTGCATTTTTTAATTAAATTGTTTGTCAGTTTGTTGTTACTTACAAACTGCATCGGTGCTATCACATCAACTAACAAAGTTACAAAAAAATAACGTGTTCGTTTATACATGGTTGTTTACATTTGAATCTTAATTTTTGGTGTGTTGTTCGTATAAACCACACCAATGTGTTTATTAATATAAACAAAGTTACTGACTTATTGAGAACTGTGATCTCAAAAAGAGAACTCTGGCCCAAAAAACCCATGTTTTTGCATAAAAAACATGAAAGTCAACCCCCAAATCAAAAAGTGGTGCTATCGATAGCACCCTTTTTTCAAACGGGGTCAAAATTACAATTTTTTTCAAGCATCGTCTTCAAAACTCATACAATAGCTCATAAAAACCTTAAAATCGGCACCTAAATAAAAAATGATGTTACATAAGCAAAATGTTTTTTTCAAAACGTTAAAATTATAGATAATTTGAAATCGTATTTTTAGCAGTTGGTACCATTAAAATCAACCATCAAACTGAAAAGTACTGCTATCGGTAGCACCCATTTTAAAATTGGGGTATTAAAATGACAGATTTGTTTAAAGTGGTATAAGAAATAATCATTAGTGTAAACAAAATCATAAAATCAACCCTTAAA
>JASDQU010587372.1:93665-105062 GCA_032191745.1 Picea mariana | reverse complement strand
TGAAGCAATCCCATTGTTCCAAGCATACCTACACATTATTTTGAAGTTACCAAGCATCCTTAGTCTACANCAATCAAGATTAGTGTTCTTCATCCTCTCCTTTGAAATTACTTGATCTGATCATTGTTTTCTGAAAGCACTGTTTCATTTGAATGTATGATGAGTTGTCTGTCACATTAATTATTGAAGTAATCCCATTGTTCCAAGCATACCTGCACATTATTTTTAAGTTACCAAGCATCCTTAGTCTACAACCCTAAAGAGTTTCTTGGAGTGATAACAGATCGATTTCTCCATCTACTCTCTCAGCACCAACTTTTCCTAAAACAATCTAAATGTGATTTTGGCACCTTAGAAGTAGAGTACTTGGGTAATCTGGTTGGCAAGGAAAATGTCAGGGTGGATCCTAAAAATATTGAAGCTATGTAAGACCGGCCTCACCCAAAGACTCTCAAAAGATTGCATGGATTTCTGGGCTTAACAGGTTATTATCACAAGTTTGTTAAGAATTACAGAAAGATTGCAACACCTCTCACTACTCTCCTAAAAAAGAACTCTTTCACTTGGACTCCAGCTGTTGCTCAAGCTTTTCAAACCTTGAATATGGCCATGTGCACCACTCCAGTGTTGGCCCTTCCTGATTTCACAAATACCTTTGTCTTGGAATGTGATGCTTTAGGGAAACGAATTGGTGATGTCCTTATGCAAGAGGGTCGGCCTTTGGCATTTACCAGCAAGCAACTATCTAAAAGAAAGTTGGGCAAATCTATCTATGAAAAGAAAATGTTGGCTATTTTGCATGCCATTGATTTGTGTCACCCTTATCTATTGGGGAAATGCTTCCAAGTTAATATAGACCATCAAAGCATCAAGTATTTTTTGGAACAATACATTTCCTCTCTGGAGAAACAAAAATGGGTAACTAAGCTCTTTGGCTATGATTATGAGATCATTTACAAGAATGGCAAAGAAAATGTGGTTGTGGATGCACTTTCCCACAAATATGAAGATGAGGGATCCATTTTTTCTCTTTCCTTCATTGTACCAGATTGGCTCCAAGTTGTTCTCCAGGAATGGCTACAAGATCCAAAACATTCGCAGCTGATCCAACAATTGTAGTCCAGTGCTCCAGCTCCCCTAGGGTACTCTTGTCTCCATGATGAGATTCAATACAAAGGCCATTTGATTTAAGTAAACAATCACAGCTTAAATCCATGGTACTTTATGAGCTTCATGCTACACCGATAGTGGGGCACTCCAGGTTCACCAAAACCTATGACCGAGTCAAATGTTATTTTTTATGAGATGGTATGAAACAGGACATTCACAATTTTGTCGCTGAATGTGATGTGTGTCAACGCAACAAGGGAGAAATAGTCAAATATATGGGCACACTACAACTGCTCCCGATTACACCTCCTATTTGGAAGGACATCTCTTTGGATTTTATCATAGGCTTACCCAAATCGGGAAATAAATCAGTCATCATGGTGTTTATTGATCGCCTTTCCAAGTATGCTCATTTCTGCACTCTTCAACACCCATTTACAGAATCCATGGTGGCTCAAATTTTCATGGATCAGGTCTTTAAGCTCCATGGCATGCCACACTCTATTGTTTCTGATCGTGACCCCACTTTCACAAGCAATTTTTGGCAAGAACTGTTCAATCTACAAGGCACCCAATTGCATCTCAGTACAACTTATCATCCCCAGAGTGATGGTCAAACAGAGGTTTTCAACAAGTGTTTGGAAACATATTTGAGGTGTTTTTCCTCGGAAAATAAAAATCAGTGGGCTCAATGGTTACCCCTAGCAAAATGGTGGTACAACACTTCATACCATACAACTACACGCATAACTCCTTTTGAAGTGATATATGGATAGAAGCCACCTTCAGTTCTCTCATACTTACCTGGTGTCTCAAAGGTCTAGGCAGTTGACCAAACACTTACAGTTTGAGAGGCTATTCTCTGTACCCTCAAAGAGAATTTGGTCATGGCACAGAATCGCATGAAGCAAAAAGAAGATCAAGGTCACTCTGAACATCAATTTGAAGAAGGGGATCAGGCTAAGAAGTAGAATTCCCTCAAGGTCGAGCATTGTCAGAAGCTAGCACCCAAATTTTATGTTCCTTATACAATTCTCAAGCATGTGGGATAGGTGGCCCATCAGTTAGATAGGTGGTCCTTATACAATTCTCAAGCATGTGGGATAGGTGGCCCATCAGTTAGATAGGTGGTCCTTATACAATTCTCAAGCATGTGGGATAGGTGGCCCATCTTGTTTTTCATGTTTCCTACTTAAAGAAGGTGATTGGAACTAAGTGCCAAATTCAAACAAACCTTCCCGAGTTAGCTAAAGAAGGATCCATTTGGCTACAACCACAAGCATTTTTGGACCAATGTGAGCATCGCCTATGTCATAGAACCATCAGGGAAGTGTTAATCCAGTGGAAAGATACAACTCCAGTAGATGGCACTTGGGAACCAACTACCATTCTGCAACAATTTCCACATATGAAGCCTTGAGGAAAAGGTTGTTTTTAAGGGGGAGGACATGTTAGGGTCCTAATCCACACATAGGTAGAAAAATATATTCGGATGTAATAAAGGTCAATATTAATAAGGCCTTGCAATAAAATAGAATAAGTGAAATGTAAGAAGACCTAATAGAATCTTCCGCTTCTAGAAGGATATTCCTCTATATGCTTCTTTTGATAGACATATTTAGTATAAATAGGAGTCGAGGGTATGAGAACCCTAGCTTGGATATTATTGTAATAGAGATCTACTCGACTGGAGGTTTCCCCCTCGAAGAGGCCTATGAAAATTTCTCTCATAATCAATGTTCTATTTCTGTTGTTATTCTTATATCATTTCAGTGTTATTGTGGTGATTATTCTGGTTATATTGTTGTTATTCTGCCATTTCTAGAATTTTGTTTTTGTTTTGCATACTTTTTATATTTGGTATATTACAGATTCCCTTCCCACATGAAGGTTTAGTCAAAACATAGGCACTTAGGGGGTTAAAAATAACCATATTTCTCCTCTTTTTCTTTGATTTGCCGCATGGATGGATTTGTTTATTGTAAAAGTTAAGTTGATATTATTTACTATCACATATAAAAACACTTGCATTGGGACCATAAATCAAACTTTAATCATTGAGTATGCTCTTTTCTCACACCATAGAGAAATCTTGAGAATCAGAAAAGTGATTAAGGGGACATTTCATCTCCCTTAAAATCTTTAGGATAGGACAAAGCCCCCCTAGAGCTCTTCTTAGTTTATTTTTAAAAACATCTTAAAATTGTAAGGGCCCATACACGCCCACATGTTGCAAATTTAGGATAGTTTTGAAGCTACATTCTTATTTTACATCACTAGGGGAGTTCAAAGATTAAAGTAACAGGTCCATACATGCCCACATGCTTGCAATCTAGGATAGTTTTTCAAATCTTTCTTAGAATAGATCACATTAAGGAGTTTAAAGGATTGGTAAGGACCCATATATCCACATGCTAGTTCTTTAGGGACTTTAAAATTCCACAAGGTTGTACCAATGACATCTAGTAATATATGTAATCAATATTTGTAAGGACCACAGGAAGTCCACATGTCACAAATTGACACCTAACTTATTAAAATTTGACACATTTTGTTCACTTTCTCACACATAAAGTCACTCCTCACTCACATAATTTCATCTCGAATTGTGGAGGTTAAAGTAAGTTTCCTCCAAAGGGATTCCGAAATGTCCCACTATTTCTTGAAGAAATTATCCACACCCACTTAATTACAATGAGATTGGTTCCCACCCCCAATCTCTCAACCAACCACATCTATTTTTTTTCTAAAAAATCACTAAGTTTTCCTCCACACGAGGTGTGAAAAGAATTTTGTTTTTAGTCTAGGTAGGATCTTGGGGGTAGGCATAAAAAAAAACCCCGTTATCTAGTTCTCACATCTTCAAAAATTAGAAGTTGACAAATAGGGAACTTTAAAATCCTCCAAGTCAATTGTTCGTAACACCATAAGGTAGGGAGATACCCATAAAAGGTTGAAGGACAAGGTTCAGTTGTTCTGTGCATCCCCCCTTGTCATCGAAATCTTGGAAGGGATCCAACCCATGACCCATTTCTGAGGCCAAAAATCTAAATGCCACACTTTGACCGAGGTACCTAGTGGCCAAATGTTAGGACATCTACCCAGGTGGAAATTGTGGGCTGCAATTGCACCTTGATCAGATTTTGTGTCGCTATTGGGAAATATTGCCAGCTCTTTCGAGATATGCACCCTCTACACCTCATTATAACTTATTGTTTCATCCTTCACTACTTCCTCTTTCAATGGTTTCAGACTCCACTATTGAGTGCTATTGGGAGGTCCACTGCTATTTGACAGAAAGGACGTTACATATTTTTTAGGACACAAGCATTTGTTTTCTTTGTTCTCCCACGTGGAAAAAATCCACCTACCCACATGTATGCTTCTTTTCAATTGATTTATGTATGATGCTCATTTGATTACATATGATTGCGAGATATATTGTGAAGGTCCAAAATTGTACAAAGTCTCTTGTTCATTTATTTCTCTAATCACTATTTACAAACATTCACTTTGCTAGCTAGACATCATAGGGGACCCACAAAATCCCCATCGTTCCAGACACTTGCAAAATCTCCCTCCTATCCTAGGAGGAGTTCCTAGTCTTTCCAACTCACCCAATCAACCCTCTCACACCCTTTTGAGTGCTACTATTTTGGGATCATATTTTCTTGGTTCCACTCTACTTGGGTCCAATTTCCAAAACCAACCATCCACTAGCTCTCCTTCACAAGGAGGTGAGGGACAAACTTCTTCTCAAGGGAGAAGTACAAACCCACCAAACCCCCCTCAAGGGTTAGATACACAACTTGCTCACACCATGGATGGAACTGATCCTCCACCACCACCCCACATGCCATATTTGGCCTCCCTCAACATACCTGATCCGAGTAAGCTCATGAATGACCCTATATTGCATGACCCCACATCGCCCAATATGCCTACCAAGCTACCTTCAGACATTCCCAATTTTAAAGGGAAATTAGGGGAAGATCCCGCCAACCATGTCATGACCTTCCACTTATGGTTCTCTTCAAACAACATCATGGACGACTCCATCCATTTAAGGTTATTTTAGCACACACTCACAGGTCCATCAACCAAATGGTATGTGGATGAAAAATCAAGGTCCCATGTGACTATTTAATCCTTGTCCAAAACATTTTTAACGTTCTTTCAACTACCAATTTGTCGTGACAATGATCTAGAAATGCTCTCTAAGTGTAAACAAACCTTAGGCACACATATCACCAACCACATTGACGAATGGCGTTGCTGACGTAGTTTATGCAAAGTATAAAACACTAAAGAACAATGTCTTGATTGGTTTCTCAGATCACTTGTCTTTATCCTTGCCAAATATGTCGCCTCCTCCTTCCCCCAAACTAAAGAGGAATCCATCAGTAAGGCTCAACATTATGACCTCATTTATGCTCAATTAGGTTACTTATACACAGTACTACCTGATGCCCCGAGACCCGTACCATTCATCCAGGACAAACCTTGGATGTCTCACATGGAGGATGGATTAATAGGTACCACCACACACCATAATCTATACATAAAACCACCACTCATGTATGGTACACCCTAATATCCATCGATGTATGGAGGTATATCTTACTAACCTCCTCCCCCTTACCAATAACCATATCCTATACCCCCCCCCTCCACCCATAAGTGGACCCCTGTCGGCACACATGATGCGCCCGACCTCTCAACCAAGTTCAGGTACCCCCTCTACCTTGGCTTATAAAATGGGCACTAGTGAAAGCTCTATGCCTTCCTATGCGCCCTACGGGTCATTTCCATAAAATAATATGTGTTTTCCATTTCCTATCCCTCCACAAGGACAACCACACATTGGGGTTAATCTTTTTCAGCCCTCTCCCATTCAACAATTTCAAAATTTTGAACAACTGAATACGGAAAATCCAACCCATTAGTCGAATAATGCCAAGAAGAAAGGAAAAAACCAAGACACTAATAACCTAGGACCAAGCGGGAATAACCCCCAACAAAACCAACCTATTGGAGGCAACCAGAACTAGGGTAACCAAAATCCCCAATGGGACAATAACAACAAAATCAAGGGAGGAATAACAATAACAATCTTCGGATGAATTTCCCTTCTTCCCTTTGCGGTGAGCATGGTCATTATACTCACCATTGCCCCCAAATTGTTAACTTCAAGTGGATGAAATATTCCATGAACACGCCACGTTCTCCAATACCACCTTCCCCTCAACAAGCCCCACAATAGTATTTGCAATAACCACCCCCGGTTGTGTTGAAAAACCCCATTGCCCATGTTGGGTTATTCATATTGGGTTATTTGCATCTCATATTGGGTTATTCAACACAATATGAGATGCATCTTGTCCTACCACAGATGGGATAGTATCAAAACCCTGGAAATCCGATGAATCGCAATATCCTCCTAACTAGCGAAGAAGAAATTCTTCTGCAAACGCACAGTCATCAATATAAAGCACCCCTTGAATCTACTCCCACCACTTCGAAAGCAACTCCAGCTACATTTGGAAAACCTTTGATGATTCCCCACCCTAACACTGAAACCGCCATTTGTATCCCTAGCATCCTGTTATGATGGAATGTCAACAACCCTCAGGCTAGGGTGGCACATAATTACAGTTTGGTCGATGACTTGGTGCAATCTCCTGCATCCATGTCAGTATTGGAGGTCCTCCAAACCTATCCAACTCAATGAAAATCCTTACTTTCCGCCATGGGGGAAGTCGACCCATCTGATACTAGACTCATCACATTTGATCTAGATTGTGGGGAACCTCGTCTCCCTGCTTTGGTAGCTTTCCAGATACGAGTTAAGATTTAGAACATCACAGTTCATCAATGTATCATTGATGAAGGTGCATCCACATGTATCATGTCCAAACTTGTATGGAAGAAATTTGGCTCTCCTGAACTCTTACCATCCACCATTAACTTCCCTGACGCCCATTTATTTTCAGTCAAAGTATCCAATGAATACTTCACAAAAATCATCCAATACTTGAGTACAGGGACTACACCACAAGAATTCAACACTGCGCAGAAGAAAAATATGGTAGTCAGGGATGAAGACTATCAATTGATTGCATTACACTTATACAATATGGGTGAAAAAAACATCTTGATAAGATGTGTACTAGATCTTGAAAGACCTAGGATTTTAGAAGAAGCCCATGAGAGAATAACAGGAGGACATTATGCAGGAAAATGTATCGTGTAGAAGATATTGCATGCAGGACTATGGTGGCCAACTGTTCATAGAAAATAAAAGGACTACTACCAGAGATGTGATGTATGTTAGAGGGTTGGTAAAGTGAATAGAAGGGGTGAGATGCCCTTGAGACCACAAGTAACCTTCCAGGTATTCGACAAATGGGAAATATATTTTGTGGGACCAATTAACCCACCAAAAAAATGTTCAGGAGCGAGGTACATTATTACTATGATAGATTACTTAACAAGGTGGGAAGAATTAACACCAGTAAAATATTGTAGCACAGAGACAACAACACTTTTAGTTTTTGAGCAAGTGATCACTAGATTTGGATGACCAAGTATTTTGATGAGTGACCAAGTCACTCACATCATTAACAACACTATCAAGGCTATGATTGAGGAGTTTGAAGTTTATCATCAAAAGAGTACACCATATCATCCTCAAGCAAACAGAACAGTGGAATCCTTTAATAAGATCATTGAGAATGCATTGACAAAGATCTGCAATGTTAATAGGGATGATTGAGACTTAAATATACCAGCAGTACTATGGGCATATAGGACCACATGCAAACAATTGACAAGGAATACACCGTTTAGATTGGTGTATGGGAAAGAAGCAGTGCCATTAGAGTTTTTGGTACCTAGTCTACGCATAGAAACAATTACCAACATGACATAGTGAGTTGTAGTACAAGAAGGTTAAGTCAACTGATGATCATGGAAGAACATAGGATTCTAGCAGGGTTTCACCAAGAGGTACAAAAACCAAGGGACAAAGCTTGGCATGATAGACATATCAAGAGTTAAAACGTCAAGGAGGGAGACCTAGTCTTGGTGTATGATAGTAAATCTCTTCAACACCGATGAAAACTCAGAATGCATTGGTTAGGAACTTATAAAGTAAATATTGTCACAGATGGGGGAGTTGTACAATTGAAGGACTTCAGAGAAAAATAACTGAGAGGAATGATCAATGGGATTTGACTGAAGCTGTACAAGGACAGTTGACCTTCTAGCATTTGCAAAAAAACAAACAAACACAAAGGACTGCGTGCAACAACAGAGGGATTACCATGCCAAACATCAAAAGATAGAAACAAGATAAAATAGGGTAGTGTTCTAGAAATAAAATGGTCAAGTGCACTCAGACAATTTAGTGCAACTGAGAAAGGACCAACGCCCACTAAAAGGCAGAAACAACATAAATGGTGGGTTTGGAAAATAATCACCAACTGATGGTGGCTCTCAAAATTGAATTCCAAGAACGATTTATGGGACACCGCATTAATCATGCCAACTGGCGACATCAAGGGAATTCAATGGCAGGTACATGGGAAGCACCAGTTCATTTACAACACAATTTGGGTAACGTCTTCGAGAAGTTTCACACGATTCCTATATAAGGAAAGCACGTGGGGATTGAAAGGGTTATTGTAAAATTGATAAAATCATAGAGCGACAGAGTATACAGAGTAGAGAGCGACTTTGTAAGAGTTAAAGAGAGAAATCAACTCAACAAAGAATATTTTTAGCACCATGGCACCACCCAAACTAGGAGCATTGATCCAATCCTATAGACAACCTCAAAGCAACCTTAGAGAACCTAAAAAACCACAGGGAAGAGAACAACAACCACCATCGACTACAAAATTACTCAACTTGGACGAAATCTCGTTGCCCAATATGGAACCAGGGAGCCCTACACCAGTGGTGGAGGAAACCCAATAGACAACACTAGTGGACATGGATATCAATATGATGGAAGTAGGATAGAGATAGTAGGCCCAGGATGCAGGAAATCCTTCATGCTCTGAAAACCATGAAGAATCACCAATGGCTAATGAGATATTCCTGAACTAGACATAAATGACCACACTAGAAATCTCACACACATCCACGTTGGAGTCGCCATAGGAGGGAATGGTAGAATATGACACCGATCAGGTAGAGGTGTATGCAAAAGAGAGAACAATGGAGGCTGGAACCTCGAGTCAGCTGCCACAGTGGAAGGGAAAGAAACATGTAGTAATATCATTGCTTAATAAGGCTACCACAACCATAGTCTTATCGTGCATTCCAGAAGGGGTGCGTGTCATGGCTAACCTATTAGTCCATGTAGAAAACCTGTGGTACTCGGATCAAAATGTGACCTACATGGAAAAGTTTCTAGATTTTGCAAAGAAAGTTTACCCAAATACTATGGGTATAGGACACTTTGGTGAACCAATTAACCAACCAAAAAAGTGGACAGTTGGATTGGACAACACCGAGATTCTAGGCCCGTTGGAGACCCCGCACTTTGGAAGCGGTCGGGATGTAAACAAATACGTCAAGCAGCTGATGCCATTTACCCATGGAGGATACCTATGGGTGGAATAGCTTTTATCGATAGACTTACAACTCATTATGTATATTACAGGGCTGCCATCTCAGGGGGAGACACCCGCACAATTCCTTGATGACAAAATGAAGGAGAAGGAACTGGCCAAAGAAATGAAGAAAATGTATGGTACAAAAAGAGGGTCTTTCATAATCATAATTAAGCGCATCAGTGATGCAACAATAAGGATGGCCACAAAAATCATGTCATGCAAGTTTCTCAAGAAGTGTTGCAAGGAGGAAGTCCCGATTGGGGTCGTCGTAGCTGCAACACAGTGTGGGGAGGGCACTGTACTTAATTGGGCCTTGTACTTTTTAAATATGTTCTTGGAAGACAGAAAGGATGCACAGGACCGGGGGACATAATTTCACTATTCCTAGCTACTCATCCTAATCACCTTGGTCCGATGGCGGGAGCATAAGTATACATAATTTGCCAAGAAATCCACGTGTTTCCACACAATGTGATACCTATCATTGGGGATCACTTCAGACCCTAAAAGGAAAAGTGCAAATGTAGGAATGTTCATAGGGTATTAAAACGACCTGCAAGAAAGAATTTCCAACACTTGGAAGATTATGCTAGATATGGTCTTGCAATATCACATCATAGCCAACTTTAAAGTGACCAGGCATGCAGTATGGATCCAAGCACAAAAGGATCTCAAGAAGGAATGGCTACAACTATGGTACTGTGTCAAGGAAGAGGACGTAGAAATGGCTATCAAGGATTGGAAAGATGACTAGAGAGTTCCAGGCCTGAATCAAGAGATGTTCACAGATAAGGAGGTTGATGCAAGGAAAGAACAAACACCTACAATAGACAAAACGATGCCCAAGAAGTGAGACCCAAGACAAAAGACAACACAACAGAAGAAAGGGGCTGCATCCAAGAAAGGTACCCAAGCAGGGAAGAAGAACACTCCCCAGGCACCGCAGGAATAGGAGAAAGAGACTGAGACAACATAGGAAACCACATCAAGTGCTACTCAACAGAAGCAAGGCCAGACCAAGAGGCCAATCATACAAATGGGAGGTGCGCGCAAGAAAAATAAGGTGCACAAAACGCCACCAAAATATACAATCACAGAGGATGATGCATACCTCGTGGCCCAAATGGTCTAGGACCGAACAACCAAGGATTTTGATGAATCCCAACATCCAAGGGATAGGATCCAAGAAGAGTTGGTCAATATGAGGTAGCTCCTCGAGCAAATCAGAGAAACACATAGGGCAGGCAGAGGAATAAAGTCAATCCCCGCAACATCACAAATAGGAGCCAAGGCTGGGTCAAGCGAGCAGGATATGATCTAGATGATGGCATAGGTGAGCTTGACTTTTCAAGTTACACCCAACATGCTGCACATGGATGAAATTGAAGGCCATACACCATTGAAATATATGGCACAAATGTAGTTGGTAATGGGGCGTATACCAACCAAGGAGTTATATAAATTGCAAGTTAGTGTCGTGAAGGAGGTACAGTCACGCGCATGCACAGACGCAACAGAACTGCAACAAACAAAGGACAGGAGAGATGAGTTGGAGTTGGTTCTCGAGAAGGTCAAGCTCGACACCAAGGATGATAAGGATCACGCAGATGGGCTCAATCATGGATTGGTTGTAGCCTATGACATAATTCAAAATAGCAAGCAA
>JASDQU010587372.1:75501-87898 GCA_032191745.1 Picea mariana | reverse complement strand
ATCACAAAAGCGCCTTTTGTGATTCACATATCGGCAATCCTGAGGTGAAGACATCTCATCTCTTCATGTTGCGATCTCCAAAAAGGAGCTTTAACTTGGTGCTAGATCCTCCTTCTCACATGACCAATGGTGGTGACTACAACCTATACAAAAAGGTATTTTGGCGTTTCACATTTTTACGTTTCTCATTTCGACGTTTCAATATTTCACATTTCGACATTTCGGCTTTTAGCGTTTTGGCATTTCGGCGTTTTCGCATTTCAGCATTTCGATGTTTCACATTTTGGCATTTTGTCTTTCGACATTTCGGCATTTTGGCATTTCTATGATGAAATGTTTTGACACTCCAAATTCCGATCCCCAAAATGATTTGACGTCTTTTAGCATTTCGACATTTCATCATTTCGATGTTTCACATTTCAGCATTTCTCTGATGAAATGTTTCGAAACTTCAAGTCGCGATCCCCAAAATGATCTGACGGCTTTGACATTTCGGTGTTTTCTCATTTCAACATTTTGAGAGACATGTTGATATCCAAATTAGGAACCACCATGCCTGTGAAAAATGACCAACAAACTCCCCCTTTGGCATTTTACAGTTTGACATTAATGAAAAAACCAAGCCCTGTGCAAACTGTGCAAACTGCCCTACTGTGTAAACTGCCCTGTGCAAATTGCAAGCCCTGCCAACAAAATGAACCTATCTCTAAGTCATGAAAAATGTAAAATGTTGTTGACTGAAGAAGTGGTTCTAGGACACCATGTTTCATCTAAAGGGATAAAAGTTGATCCTGCAAAGATTGAGTTCATCGTTATACTTCCACCCCCCAAGACTCAGAAAGAGGTGAGAAGATTTCTTGGACATGCCGGATATTACCGGTGATTTATTGAAAATTTTACAAAGATTGTTGCACCTATGTTTGGATTGTTAATAAAGGATGTTTATTTAGTTTGGACTAAGTAGTGATCAAGAAATTGTCCCCTGCCAAGCTAAACTACACAGTTACTGAAAATGAATTCATGGCAATAGTTTATGTTATCAATAAGTTTCGTCATTACATTACAGGTTACAAAGTATTTGTACATACAGATCATTTTGACATTATATTTCTCATGAATAAACCCATAACTAATGTATGAGTGACTAGGTGGCTCCTGCTATTGTAAGAGTTTAATATCACCGTTCTTGAGCAACCAGGAAAGGAGAATTTGGTAGCTGATTTTATTTCATGCATAAAAAATGAGGAGGATGATATTGTTGTAGATGATAGTTTCCCAGATGAGCACCTTTTTTCCCTCTTTGTAAATACCCCGTGGTTTTTAGATATGGCAAACTATCTGGCTACCAGGAAGTTACCGTCTCATTTGTCACCTCATGAAAAGCGTAAAATTATTACACAAAGTGATAATTACTCTTGGGTTGGCTATGACCTTTTTCGCATAGATCCTGATTTGATTATTCATAGATATGTCTGAGAGGAAGAGGTACTAGAAATACTATGAAGTTGTCATGATGGACCATGTGGTGGTCATTTTTTTGACAAACGTACAACATATAAGGTGTTACATTCAGGATATTGTTGGCCTAGCATTTTCAAAGATGATGCCAAGTATGTGAGGAGTTGTGATAGTTGACAAAGGATAGGAAGACCTATGTCAGCTGATGAAATTCCCTTGCATGGCCAAGTTATGATAGAACCCTTCAAAAAATGGGCCCTTGACTTTGTAGGACCAATTTTAACCATGTCCCTTAAGAAGAACTATATTTTGGTTTGTACAGACTATGTCACCAAGTGGGTAGAGGAAAAAGACTTATTCAGGGAAACAAAAAAGTATGTTGTCGAATTCATTGATGAAGACATATTTACCCACTTCAGTGTCCCTCGTGAAATTGTTACATACCAGACACTCAATTCACTTCCAAGATGATGAGAGAGCTAACATAGAAATATGGGATTAAACACTATAAATCTTCTCCATACCACTTGCAAGCTAATGGTCAGGTAGAGTCTACAAAAAATGTTCTAGAAGCTATCTTAACCAAGACTGTTCAATTACATCATTGGGATTGGGTCGATAGGCTTCTAGAAGCCTTGTGGGCTTACTGGACCACTTGGAGAAACACCACCAGACACACCCCTTATGAGTTAGTGTATGGGAAACAAGTACTTCTACCAATAGAATTACAAGTAAGGACCTTCAGTATTGCTGCAGAATTGGGATTAAACTTAGATGAAGCTTAGAAGTAACGAGCCCTACAATTGAATGAGTTGGATGAGATTAGGAAAGATGACATCCAACGAACAATATTAGTCCAAAACCAGGGGAGCAAGTGGCATGACAAGTTTATTAAGAAGAAACACTTCCAACCTGGTGATTGGGCTCTGTTGTTTGATTTCCGATGGTTGGGCCCTTACAAGGTAGTCATTGTATATGGCAATGGAGCTATAAAAATCAAAACAATTGATGATGGACAAGTCTCCTTTGTAGCAAATGGATACCGACTCAATTTTTATCATAAGCCCAATTCCAAAGAGGATTTTGTACAAGTCATTTCAACTAACAAGGCATTTGCCTTAGTAGATGGGGAAGTCCCCCCTTATTCTTGAAAGTTTTTTGAATTTTTTACTATACATATGTAAATAATTTTGAATTTTGTTGTTAAGCAATTCTAGAGATTTTTGTAGGTATTTATTTCACCAGGAGTAGACAGTTTCAAGGAAATATAAAAGAAGGATTTTTCTTCAAAACATTGTTACACTTGAACCTTGTTGTCTACTAAGAATCAAATGAATATTGACTTGCTGTAACTAGCCATATTTTTGCAAAGATGTTCATCTTCTCTTTTTCTTAAGGCATTCTAAAAAGCAGTTGCTCTTGAAAATATTCACCACTATATAAGGAAGTGATACCGTAACCATCAAGCTTAGAGGTCTCTCCTACATTTTTCCCAAGAAACCTAAGTAAGTCAGTAAAGTATCCTTATTAGAGAGTAACAAGGAGGTATAATTAGTAGTTAGTCATGGATAAATCACAATAACTTACAAAAGAAGAAAGTGAGTTGAGCCTAGAGATACCTTTCTGTTCTTTCTCAATGGTACCATCATCTACACACTAAATAGATTGATTATATCATATATTTAGATAGGCCATGTCCACTTAAGTACCCCTTACATTAGAAAAATCACTAAGGAATATAACGGAAAGTCATCCTCTAACATAAATACCATCCCAATTGAAAAAAAAGAGAAAACAATTATTTTCAGAGTTGTCCCCCCATCTTCTTGCATAAAGAAATCTTATACTAAAATATTAAAAGATGGAGGACCAGTCTCTGAGGGTGTGATGCAGGAGCAATGCAACCAAGAACAAAGCGGAGGACAGCTGGATACGCACCAATGCACATTTTGAAGATATTTTGAATTTCAAAAGGATGGAACATTTATGTAATATCTGGAGAGACATAAGTGCTCTTAAATGTTTTGGAAATTGTAACACAGATCTTGAGCGATTTCTCTCATCTGTCGGTTGTAGACAATTAATGAAATGAATGTAAAGTAGATTTAGGCTTTAATTCGATTTGATAGCTTAGAGTTGTAGGAGGGAAAACTCTAGAAAGATCCCTCATATGTATTGTATGTATTTTTATTGTTCTCAATAGTAAGAGTAGAGCTGTAGAGAAAAAGAATATGAGAGAAGAGGAGAATAGAGACTGTAGAATTTGTATAAGCAGATAGTTGATGCTATAGAAACCATGTACAGGAACACTTGAGTTAATATAAGAATTCTTTGACTCAATTTCATGGCGTTGTGATGAATATTGTTTGCACCTATTGAATGGTATGTTTACAATTTGCTTATATGTTATGTTATGCATTTGTTTCAATGATTTGTGTGTAAGATTTCATGTTAATGTATGAAGTCTGTGAGAGAAAGAGAATGAGTTTCAATTGTTTCTCTTCCTAAGAATTCCTGCAAGGAGTGAAGTGAAAGTCTGCAAGGAGTGCGTTGATAAGATTCTGAGTTTCATCTCAGAAATCTCAGGAGAGACAGCGTTGTTTTCATACCAGCATAAGTGAAAGTATAGCACATAGACGCGCAAGGTGTGCACAGGCAGGTTAAAGTCTTAGACTTTTCCAACCAGGTGAGTGGTTGAAGAATTTTTGTCACAAGGAGTGTGCATAAGAAATCGTTAGAATCCTTGAGTTTTCAGTGAGGACCAAGCTTAGGAGGGATAGATACTTTGAAGATTTCAAAGGAAGGATGAGGTTTGGAGTCACCTTGTAGAAACCAATTTCAAAAGGGTGACGCTGAGTTATTTGGCCATGAGAATCGAGAACCTGAACAGACGATGGAAACTCTTAGAGGGAGAATCGTCAATACATATGGACCATTGGATCTAGTGGATCAACGGGGAGGTTAGGTTGAGTTTCTTTCAACACTCATGAGCTCAGGAGGATTAGCAGCCGTTAGATATGAATCCATGAGATCCATTGGTTTGGGCGTTTTGAATTTCGGCATTTCAGAATTTGGAAGTGTGGAGGAAGTCATTTTTGGGAATCCTCGATATGCAAAGTCCTGACATGATCTGGACCGTCAGATCATGGATAGTTTAGGACCGTTGATATGTAGCAAAGGAGTCACAAGTTCAAACTTCGAGGAAGAAGGGAATATTTTCATCATGAACTCACGAGTCACAAAATCTCGACACGCTCGAAGGTGGAGCCCAAGATTTGACCAGAGGTCATATGGTTGAGGCATAAGGTAAGAGCTAAAGACCCATTATCCAATCTTGGGGTTTCAGTAATCGAAGGAGTTGAGGAGACTCACAATAGAAATTGTGAAGTCGTGAAATCCCAAACACCTTTTTGGGTTAGGTCAGGGGTCATGCTAGGTGTTCACGTGGAGTGGAGGTTCGCGCCTAGTGCTTTTTCATGCGGGCGTAACTTATAAGAAAGTACCAATGGTACTATTTGTATTAAAGGTTCCAGTGGGAACTAACGAGCCATTTTGGCTTAATGAAATAGAAAGATAAAAAGACTGAGAGGTCAAGCAAAACCTACTGAGGTAGGGGTGCTGCGTCAAGTGGTATCAAAGCTTAGCTAACAACTTTTTTTTTTTGTAAAGGGAAGACACATGACAATTGTGATTGAATTTTGCATGAACAGATTGAAAACAATGCCTTTGAGAAGATGTCAGGAGAGACCTATGCACGATCCAACCATGGAAAGGGAGATGAGTGAACTTTGTACTCAATTGGATTCTATGAAAACAACACAGAGGAAGACACCTGATATTGGAGATATTAGTGAGGCTGAAGGTGAGAATGAAGATCGAGATGAAGAAGAAGTTGTAGCCAAAGATGCTATAGAGGAATGCCTATTCAAAGCTATTGCAAGGATAGGTGCCAGAGAAAAAATGGACATCCCGATGTATGAAGGAAACTTAGACGTTGAGGAGTTGCTAGATTGGCTTAGAGCTCTGGATAAATATTTTGATTATGAATATATTGAAGAATACAGGAAAGTAAAAACACTGTCACTAGACTGAAAGGGCTTGCAACACTGTGTTGGGATGAACTGCAGGATGACAGGCATTACAAAGGAAAACAAAGAATCAAAAGATTGGATAGGATGGTCGCAAAGATGAAATCCAAGTTTATAGCCATAGATTACAAAATTAATCTGTTCCGAAGAATGCATAATTTGAGATAGAAAGGGATGACAGTGAAGGAATACACTGAGGATTTTTATAGGATAAACATCAAAGCAGGTCATCATGAGAGTGATGATGAAAAGGTCACCAAATATATGAATGGTATGAGATATGACATTCAGGATGAGATGAGCATGATAACAATCAGGAATGCAAAAGATTCTTATCAGATTACTCTGAAGGCAGAAGAGAAATTGGCCCGAAAGCAAGGTCAAAGGGGCAGAGGTAGAAGTTAGAGAAGAGGAAAAGTATTTGCCCAAGACAGAGTATAGAAGCCCAAGGATGAAGAGAAGAAACCTCATAATCACCCAGAAAGAGGAGGAAGTTCACAGGGAAGACAATATTCCGATAGGCATACTTTTCCTTGAGCAAGAGGAAGAGGAAGAGGCAGAGGAGGTTAAATAAAGTGTTTTTTCTATGGGAAGATCAGACACAAATATTTTGAATGTAACGATATAAAAAGAGATGGAGGAGGCGAAGCTCACATTTCAGAAGTGAAAAGGAGAAATGTTGAGGTAGAAGATGCAGAAGGTAGAAGATCCTTAATGATGAGGAAAATTCTCTTGAAGCCAGAGAAAGAGATAGAGAATCCAGTCCATAGGAACATTTTATTTAGGACTACTTGCAAGACCAAGGATAGGGTATGCAAGGTGATAGTGGACAGTGGAAGAAAAAATAATCTAGTATCAACAGAGATGGTGGAGAAGATGGAATTGGGGACAGTTGCACATCCAAGCCCATATAAGGTTTCATGGTTGCAAAAGGGACATTAGGTAACAATCACTAAAAAATGTTTAGTTGAATTTAAGATAGGGGATGATAGAGACAAGATTTTGTGTGATGTTATTCCCATGGGTGACTGTCATATTTTGTTGGGGAGACCGTGAAAATATGACAGGAATGTTATTCATGATGGAAGAAAGAACACCTATACCCTGGAAAAGAATGGTAGGATGCATATGTTGCTGCCAATTGAAGACAAGAAGGTGAAAGAAGAAACAAGCAATACTATACTTCTCATGAGTGGGAAGGAACTTCTGGATGAAGTCAAGAAAGAAGAAGACATGCAGTTTGTTGTGGTGAGAAAAACTAGAGTCATCTTGACCAGTACTTCAATGGATGATCTACCTGAGGAAATTCAGGAACTGCTAGAGAATTTCGCTGATATAGTGGTGGAAGATTTACCTTTCTCATTGCTGCCCATCAGAAGTATAAGCCATCACATTGACCTTATACTAGAAGCGAGTTTACCAAACAAAGAAGTGTACAAATTGACACCACAGGAGAATGAAGAATTCAAGAAGCAAATCCAGGATTTGATGGACAAAGGATTGATTAGGTAAATATTGAGTCCATGCATTGTACCAATAGTGTTAAGTCCAAAAAAGGATGGTGGATGAAGAATGTGTACAGACTCAAGGGATATAAACAAAATCACCATCAGGTATAGATTTCCTTTACCGAGGATGGATGACTTGATGGATTGCTTGAGTGGAGCAATTTTTTTTTCAAAAATTGATTTAAAAAGGGGATATCATAAAATTAGAATGAGGGAAGGTGATGATTGGAAGACAACATTCAAAATGAATGAAGGGCTATATGAATGGATTTTCATACCGTTTGGTTTGACAAATGCACCAAGTAATTTTATGAGATTAATGAATGAAGTCTTGAAGGATTTCAATGGAAAATTTGTAATTGTGTATCTTGATGATATACTAATCTTTAGTAATACCGAGGAATAACATTTGAGACATCTAATTGTAGTGATGAGGAGGTTGCAACAAGAGAATTTGTTAATAAATCTGAACAAGTCATCTTTCATGAAGAAATAACTCATTTATTTGGGTTTTGTAATCTCTTCGAATGAGTTGAAGATGGATCTTGAGAAGGTAAAAGCGATCAAAGAATGGCCATCACCAAGGAATATCTTTGTAGTCAGAAGCTTCCATGGATTAGCTAGTTTTTACAGGAAGTTCATTAGAAATTTTAGTGGGATTAGTGCATCAATGATGGACACCGTCAAGAAAAGAAATAAAGATTTTTATTGGACAGAGGGAGCAGAAATAAGCTTCAAGTTGTTAAAGGAGAAGATAACTAGACAGCCAGTTCTGGTTCTACTAGATTTCAGTGAAACATTTCAAGTCAGATGTGACGCAAGTGGATTCACGGTTGGAGTAGTATTAATTCAAGACATTAGACCAATTGCATACTTCAGTGAGAATATGAACGAGGCCAAGATGAAATATACCACGTATGATAAAGATTTTTATTCAGTCATACAGACGCTGAAGAAGTGGAGGCACTACTTATTTCCTAAGGAGTTCGTTTTGTATAGCAACAATCATGCCTTATAGTTTATAACCAGACAGGAGAAACTGAACTAGAAACATGCAAAATGGGTTGAGTTTATGCATAACTTTACTTTTGTTATAAACACATTTTTGGAACTGCTAACAAGGTTGTTGAAGCATTAAGAAGGAAATGTTTGATTCTGCAGGATTTTCGTGTGAAGACCGTGGGTTTTCATAGACTTAAGGATATGTACAGAGATGATTTAGATTTCAAGGATGCTTATGAAGCATGCGAGAATCCTATTCTAAGAGATAGAAGCCAATGGGTTGAATACTTTATCCAGGATGGATTATTATTCAAAGGAAATCAACTATGTATCCCAAAGAGTTCTATGAGAGAAAACCTTTTAAAGGAAAAAAATAGTGGGGGATTAGCTGGACATTTCGGCCATGAAAAAACATTTGTGCAAATGAACAGTTTATATTATTGGCTAGGGATGAGGATGGATGTCAAGAAATTTTTCAACAAATGTAGGATTTTCCAACACGGAAAGGGGAAAAGACAAAATATAGGGTTGTATCAAACATTTCTAGTACCAGAGAGGCCGTAGGATGGGGTAATGTTGGCCCTTGACCAAGTTTTGAAGAATACTTGGTCATATTTCACCATTTTTGGGATTGCGACAACTTGCCAAAGATGGAGCCCAACATGAAGTGGAAATTAGGGAAGCACGACCTATTTTTGGGTCCCTTTTAGGGTTTTGGGTTGATGTAAAGGGAAAGGGATGTCGGCCCGTGGGTTTACCCACGCTTAGGCCCATTTTGTAATCTATAGATAGATACTTAGGAAATGTAAGTAGAGGATAGTAGTCATCTATGTGATGTATAACTAAAAGCTTAGTGCTAGTAGTTGGATCTGTGTGATTGGATGTATATTGCAAGTGCTCTGTGCATGATTGTAAGGATATTGAAAAGCTAAGTGCAAGTTGTTGTAGTTTTGTTCTGAAGTGCAAGGAAGAAGGATATAGCAAGTTGCGCAGATCTTCTGTCATGTACGAAGTAAGGGTTACTGAAGCCCTGTGTTGTAATCGCTTGACCGAGATAATATAAAGAAGAAGACTTTGTGGACGTAGCCCCAGGGTGGGGGTGAACCACGGTAACTTTGTGTATTGTGCTCTGTACTTTGACCTAATGTGTTTATCTCCTTCTTGGCTAAGTGCTTGCTGTGATTAAATAGATCTAGTTATGCTCTGTGCTTATGAAATATGAATGAATGTTAGGTCTTATATATAAGATGCTTAGTGCTTGATCTGCTGAATCTAATCTATATTTCTATGGCTAAGTACTGAATCATCTTTAATCTAAGTATTCACTGCGATGCTCTATGCTATCTATGAAGTACCATAAGGGTTAAATATTGATGAATGATCTATGCTAAGTGCCCTGTAAAAGATATAATCACAGATCGGTGTCCCAGCTAAGGTTGCAGACATCTAAGTCCTGCAACCACCACTGCCTCTACCTTGGGTGAGACTTCATCTGCTTCGCAGGTGTTGCCGAAAGGGCTAGTAGTTAGGGTTTTGTTGGTGCGCTCTTGAGCATTGAACCTTGGGTCTTCCCTTGTGCCAACAAATGGTTTTATTTCCGGGACCTGGAAATGTGATTGCTGGGAACTAAAGAAGAAAAATATTTGTGCAAAATAAGCTCTATGCGTAGATTTGTTGCCCTAGTGCACAATATTATACTTGATCTACGAAGCTTTATGCCCAGAAAGAAAGGTAAGATCTGAAGGAAAGAGGTCAGATTCAAAAGAAAGAGGTTGATATTGAAGAAAAAAAGTGAGATCTGAACACTTTATGCTCTAAGAAAGGTAAAAGTAGAAATTTGTGCAGAAACGAGGTAAGATCTGTAAAGTCTAGCCTCTCGTAAAGGTAAGAATAGTTCAAGTTTTAGATCTGAAAGCTTTGTGCTCTATATAGGTAAGATAAGTGGAATTTTTTTGTTTATGAAGCATGAATTTAGGTATGCTTGATAAATTTTGTCCTAGCCTAAAAACTAGAGCATTGTTAGATAAAAGAAAGTTTGATATCAATAGGTCTGATAGGAATAGTGAAAGATATGTTATACCCATGCATAGAAAGATTTTTTGGACTAACCAATGGATGCAGGATCCTATAAATAAATTTTTGCAGGCTAGCCATCATGATCCTAGCATGCAGTACAAGAAGATTTGGGGATCATGGATGAGAAAGAGAGGATTAACTCTTTGTTACAATTGTAGAAGACCATGACATCTTGCAAAGGAATTCTCTGGGAGAAACCCTAGCTGCCTCTGTTGTAAAGCTATGGACCATCAAGTATTGGATTGCCCTAGAATGATTGCTAGATTTGGAAAACTAAATATAGAACAAGAAAACTTTGAAGGATATCAAGAGATTAAAATTATGGAAGAACCCCAGAAAGAATCAGAGATCATGTTACTAAAAATAAAAGAAACCCTAGATGATCATAAGGCTGTTAGTTTGTCAGAGGTCTTCAAAGAAAAGGAGAAAATAAAAGTAAGAATAGGATACTTTGACATTGACTGTGCTCTGGATGAGGGAATGTCGATGAACATTATGATAGAAAGCACTTGGGAAACCCTAGAAAGGCCTGCTCTGGTCCCTTCACTAGGCACCATCAAATTGTTTAAAGGAAAAATGGTAACCCTATGTGGCAGAAATACCCAGATAGCTATGAGTACCCATGGAACTTTGAAAGAGGAAGAGTTTGAAGTCATTAGATTTATTGAGGACCGTGCCCCATTTCCAACTTTGCTAGGAAAGATATGGATTGAAAAAGACTAGATCCGGAGGAAAGAAGAAAAGGAATCCCTAGAACAGAAGAAGCAAGAACTCATGGAATTTATGACTAGAAGGATCGCCTACTTCATGGAGGAACAAGAGAACAAATATCAACTGTTAAACACTGGGGACCTAGATTTCGAAGCTAAAAGAGAATTAGAGGAATCATAGAAAACCAAAATACCTAATGATGAAGGAGTATTACCCTTGGATCTAAAGAAAGAACCTAAGCAACATAGAGTGATTATGTTGAGAGAAGATAAGACTTAGAATGGAAAAAGGATGACCAATACTAAGCTCACTGGGAAAAGGCTAGGAGGCTAAGTAAGAAGAGGGCCAAAGTCGAAAATTTACAGAAGACTCCAGAGGAAACTTCGCAGAAGGAAAAATCACAAGAATTGAGCTTCGCTGATATATCAGAACAACGACATCTGACACTTCGCCATGGCACAACAATATAGCCATTAGACCAATATACCCATTCGACTTCCACCCGGAATGGGTCAAAAATAAATTATGGTTTCCCACTAGACCATTGGACAACACCAGAATAGATAGAACAGAGTTAATGAAGGCCCCATATCTGTTGCAAGGAGACTGTTGCTAAGTTTCCCTACTTAGTCTATCGTGCCACGCACCGAGAGTATTTTTTTCTAAGTGAGAATTTGAGCCTAAAACTTGAGATTACTTCACCCAGTGATCATTTCCTTGTTCCCATACTGTTCATCGTAGTCTCTGAATTCATTTTCACACCTGAGCTAGTGGACCCAATCTTGTATGTCAGACGAGCTCAGCGCTGTTGAGAAAGCAGTTGAAGAAGTCTTGATTGACCTAATGGCTGAGAGAGTCATGTTAGAGAGAAGGATGTCTGCAGGTGTGCAAGCATCATCAACAGGAGGAGTCCAAGCTTATCCCTCCACTGCTCATGGAGTAGGACCTTCTAGAACCACGACTGAGACAAGAACAAAGCACAGAGACGATATTGGAAATGCCAAGCTGATCTCATGCATTCTGCTAGTTTACATACAACCTTTGAGTGGCAAGATTAACTATGACAGTGTACCCAAATCATTTGAGTACACCTTGATCATCGCGTATCTTCTGAAAGGGGTGCGAGCAGTATGTGTTGACCAGGATAAGCTTGCAACACTGAAATGTAATGATTTTAACCTTGGAGATCACAAAACCTACAACATGTTAGCTCTGCATAAGTACTTAACCAAGACCAAAGGCAGAAATCCTAAGATTTTCCCATAGTCCTGGACCCAGAACCTTGCGTAGTCCACACTACTCAACGTAATGAAGATCCCTCACTTCGACAGACACTAAGAAGTCAACACATGTGTCAGGTTACTGTTGTCTTACTACCATGGTGAATACTTATGGTTGGACTGCTGCATCACTATGGATCTGACTCTGATCAATCAAATCACAGGACTTAGCATGCAAGGCCCTGACCCAAAAGACTTTTACCCAGGAAAGACCTTAGACCGAGCACTAGCACAATGAATAAAGGAAAATTATGGTGATGTAGAGAAGGGTATG
>JASDQU010587372.1:44945-75385 GCA_032191745.1 Picea mariana | reverse complement strand
AGTTAGAGATGGATTTCAGAGGAGTGTAAGACCAAGGGTATGAGTTCCACTTTAGTTGGTTTCTCATACTCATCACTTTCATTGCTTGGGAACTGCCAGAGGGAGCCACTTTTCTAGAGATCAAACCTTTCGAACCACTAGCCACAAATTTTTGTACGCAGTGGTACTCCAGTGACATGAATAAGTAGTGGCAGTCCAATGCTATCTTCCACACCTACTTCAACCAACTGAAGAATGCAATTCAATCTACACCTCGAATCACCCCAAATGTACTTCATAGGTTTATACCTTTGATGAAATTTAGCGCAGACCTCCATTTCACCTATATTACAATGCGTGGTGATGAGCATAAACAACAGATCCAATCCTACTACAAGCTAACAGAAGATGACATGGAGGAGATTACCAAGGAATGGTCCATGAACCTCCTTGTTGCAATGGACCTCGCATACATGTCCGACGAGGAAATCCTTGAAGCTATGCCGGATACATCTAGGCCAAGCAGGATTAAGAAGGATGACAATGTTGAAGATGTCCCTAGCACGTCCATGAAGACTACTTCGGTCTCACCTGCGCAGGGAGGTGATGGTGACGAGCTAGGTGGTATAGAAGTTGAACAAAACAGAGGGGAGGTTACTCCACCTAGAGAGGAGGAGGATCCCTCCATGAAAAGAAATATGACGCCACCAAAACCCTCCTCCCGAAAGAAATATAAGGCCACCTATACCACTCTTAAAACTACCCTTACCCTCGATGTCTTTGACTTCTTAATTTCCATGCTAAATGATGTTTCACTAGAGCTCACAGAAAAGAAAGAAGAAAAGTAGGAGTAGATATTCAATCAAATCAAGGGCGAACTCAAAGAAGTGCAGCATGCACTCCAGTCTAGCCAAGCAGTTTATACAATTCCATTGATAAGAAGAACATCAGGAATAGGCGATGAGCCCACTCAATTACACCAGATCATTGATCAAGTCGAAGCTCACCTTCGACGAGCTCAAGAAGACACAGCACAAGCCACCTAAGCTTTGATGCAAGAACATAAAGCACTTCTAGAACAACAGAATGAGGCAGAACGGGAAAATATTTCCCTGAAAGAGAAGTGGGACGAGGAAAAGGCACAGTTGCTAGCAGAGAAACTTGAAGTACAGGAAAGGGTTCACAAAGAACTACACTCTGTGATGGTCATAGAAGTGAATATGGAAGACCATCTACCACAACAAGTGACCCAACTAGAAGAAGTGATCCAACAACTCCAACAACGCATCACGTATCTGGAGCTCCACACCGTGCCCGAGACCCCCCAAGAAATAAGAGATCTAAGAGAGGCCACTGCTCGAAGCGCAGTTGGAAGATTAAAAATATTTTCCTTGGAATGCAAGTAGCTAAGAACTAGAAGCACCTAGAATTATGAAACCCTCGCAGAGAATCCAAAATTGTAGACATTGGAGGAAAAGCTCCAAGAAGCAAAGTAGCACGCAAATATGCTACAGGTGCAGATAAAGACTTTGACCCCAGTTGAAAGAATGAATAGGTTTACAGAACAACGCACAACCCAACAACAGGTACATGCGCTACAAATTAAAGTGATGGAAGTCTCCCAACGAGTTCAACCAATCCAAGAAAAGGCATGCCAACTATTCATTGAACTTGAAAGCCAGGGAGTTGAACTCAAACAGGTTGTCATCACTACAGAACAATGCCTGGAAGGACTGCTCAATGACACAACAATACAAGAATTTACCGAGCAAGAGGCTATCACACTACAACAGGTCAAAGAAGCTCGAGCCAAGCTCGAGGCATTCGAGGCAGAATTAATCAGACCTGAGTGACTTGGGACAAGTCACAGGTGAGTGTTGGGGGCCTGTTGGCCCTTGACCAAGTTTTGAAGAATACTTGGTCATATTTGACCATTTTTGGGACTGCGACAACTTTCCAAAGATGGAGTAGAACGCAAAGCGGAAATTAGGGAAGAAAGACCTAGTTTTGGGCCCCTTTTAGGGTTTTCGGTTGATGTAAAGGGAAAGGAATGTCGGCCCATGGGTTTATCCATGCTTAGGACCATTTTGTAATATATAAATAGATACTTAGGCAATGTAAGTAGAGGATAGTAGTACATCTATGTGATGTGTAGCTAAAATCTTAGTGCTAGTAGCTGGATTTGTGTGATTGGATGTATATTGCAAGTGCTATGTGCATGATTGTAAGGATATTGAAAAGCTAAGTGCAAGTTGTTGTAGTTTTGTGATGAAGTGTAAAGAAGAAGAATTTAGCGAGCTATGCAGATCTTATGTCCTATACGAAGTAAGGGTTACTGAAGATCTGTGTTGTAACCACTTGACCGAGATAATATAAAGAAGAAGACTTTGTGGACGTAGCCCCAGGGTGGGGGTGAACCACGGTAAATTTGTGTATTGTGCTCTATGCTTCGACATGATGTGTTTATCTCCTTCTTGGCTAAGTGCTTGTTGTGATTAAATAGATCTAGTTATGCTCTGTGCTTATGACATATGAATGAATGTTAGATCTGATATATAATATGCTTAGTGCTTGATCTGTTGAATCTAATCTATATTTCTGTGGCTAAGTATTGAATCATCTTTAATCTAAGTATTCACTGTGATGCTCTGTGCTATCTGCAAAGTACCATAAGGGTTAAATATTGATGAATGATCTATGCTAAGTTCCCTATAAAAGATATAATCACAGATTGGTGTCCCAGCTAAGGTTGCAGACACCTGATTCCTACAACCACCCATGCCTCTAGCTCAGGCGAGACTTCATGTGCTTCACAGGTGTTGCCAAAAGGGCTGGTAGTTAGGGTTTTTTTGGTGTACTTTTGAGCATTGAACCTTGGGTCTAACCTTGTGCCAACAGGTAAGCATGGATTTTCTGTTAGGACTGCCGAGGACACATAGAGGTTGTGATTCCATATTTGTGGTAGTCGACAGATTCACAAAAATGGAACATTTTAGTTCATGTTAGAAAACCAGTGATGCAACACACATTGCAAATCTGTTTTTCAAAGAAGTTGTTTGACTTCATGGTTTACCCAAGAGTATTGTTTCAGACAGAGATAGCAAATTTGTTGGTCATTTCTAGAGGACACTATGGAAGAAGCTGGGGACAGATTTATCTTTTATCTCAACATATCACCCTCATATGGATGGACATACTGAGGTAGTGAATCTATGTTTGGGATACTTATTGATGATATTAGTAGATGAACATCATAGTCATTGGGATCAGATTTTGTCTCAAGCAGAATTTGCATTTAATAACTCACCTAATAGAAACACAGGACCGATCCCATTCTAGATAATCTATGGAATGCAACCGAGAGGAGTATATGAGTTGAGATACTTAGATCAGAGTGAATTCAGTGGTGCTGGAGTGGAGGATTTTTTAGAAGAAATGAGAGAGCTTCACAGTAAGATTAAAGAGCAATTGTAGAATTCCAACCAAGAGTACAAGCATAGTGAAGATCAACACAGAAGAGAGCTTCAATTCCAAGTGGGATATTTGGTCTTATCACACCTCAGAAAGGAAATATTCCCAAGGGGAACGTATTACAAGATGAAGATGAAAAAGTTAGGGCTATGTAATATTTTATGGAAATTTGAGGAAAATGCTTATGGGATAGAATTTCCAGTTGATGTGGGCATATCACCCATATTCAATGTAGAAGATATATACCCTTATAGAGCATATGAAGAGAGAGGAGAAGATAATTAAAGAGAAGTTCAGTGGGCCAAACAGATTCTTGTAGCTGGAAATCCACAAATAGAAAAGATCATTGATCAGAGAATTAATAAGAAGGCCTAGAGGAATACATATCTTGAATATTTGGTAAAATGGAAAGGACACCTGATCGAGGATGCCAGTTGGAAAAGTGAAGTAAATATCTAGAAACATGGACAAATGGTGCAGGAGCTCATGGACAAGAGTCCATGAATTTTTTCATCCAGAGGAGTATGATGTAGGAGCATCACAAGCAAGCACAAAGCGGAGGACAACTGGATACGCACCAATGCACATTTTGAAGATATTTTGAATTTCAAAAGGATGGAACATTTATGTAATATATGGAGAGACATAAGTGATCTTAAATGTTTTGGAAATTGTAACACAGATCTTGAGCGATTGATCTCTTCTGTCGGCTGTATACAATTAATGTAATGAATGTAAAGTATATGTAGGCTTTAATTCGATTTGATAACCTAGAGCTGTAGGAGGGAAAAATGTAGAAATATCCCTCGTATGTATTATATGGATTTTTATTATTCTCAATTGTAAGCAGATAGCTAATGCTATAGAACCCATTACAAGAACACTTGAGTTAATATAAGAATGCTTTGACTCAATTTCATGGTGTTGCGATGAGTATTGTTTGCACCTATTGAATTTTATGTTTACAGTTTGCTTATATGTTATGTTATGCATTTGTTTCAATGCTTTGTGTGTATGATTTCATGTTAATGTATGAAGTCTGTGAGAGAAAGAAAATGAGTTTCAACTATTTCTCTTCCTGAGAATTATTGCAAGGAGTTCAATGAAAATAAGCAAGGAGTGCGTTGACAATATTCTGAGTTTTATCTTAGAAAGATAAGGAGAGATAACATTGCTTTCATACCAGCAGAAGTGCAAGTATAGCATAGATCCATGCAAGGTGTGCGCTGGCAGATTGAAGTCTTTGAATTTTCCAACCAAGTGAGTGGTTGAAGAATTTCTATCACAAGGACTGTGCATAGGAACTCCTTAGAATCTTTGAGTTTGTAGTGAGGACAAATCTCGAGAGGGATAGAGACTTCAAAGAGTTTGAAGGAAGGACAAGGTTTGGAGTCACCTCGTAGAAACCAATTTTAGAAGGGTGACGTCAAGTTATTTGGCCATGAGCATCGAGAACCTAAATGGACGGTGGAAACTCTCGGAGGGAGAATTGTCGATACCCGTGGACCGTTGGATCCAGTGGATCAACATGGAGGTTAGGTTGAGTGTCTTTCAACACTCATGAGCTCAGGAGGATTAGCAACCATTAGATCTAAATCAAAGAGAGCCGTTGGTTTGGGCATTTTGAATTTCTGCATTTTGGAAGTCAGAAGTGTGGAGGAAGTCATTTTTGGGAATCCATGATATGCGAAGTCCAGACACAATATGGACCGTCAGATCATGGAAAATTTAGGATCATTGATCTGTAGAAAAGGAGTCTTTCGAACTTCGAGGAAGAAGGGAAGAGTTGCATCGTGAACTCACGAGTCGTGAAATCCCGATGCACTCAGAGGTGGAGCCCAAGATTTGATAGGAGGTCATATGGTTGAGGCATAAGGGAGGAGATAAATACCCATTAGCCCATTTTGGGGTTTCGGGAATCAAAGGAGTTGGGGAGACTCACAATACAAATCATGAAGTCACGAAATCTGAAACACCTTTTTGAGTTAGGTCAGTGGTCATGCTGGGTGGTCACATGGAGTGGAGGTTCGTGCCTAGTTCTTGTTCGCGTGGGCATAACTTCTAAGAAAGGACCTGTGGTACTATTTGTATTAAAGGTTCCAGTGGGAACTAAGGAGCCATTTTGGCTCAAGGAAATAGAGAGATCCAAAGACCTGGAGGTCAAGCAGAGCCTACTGAGGTAGGGGTGTTACATCAAGGTGAAAGAGGCTAACCCACCAGGATATTGAACAGGTCTGCTGGTAGCGGGTACCAGCCTATGGTATGAGTAGGTAAACCCGCTGAGGTACTGAACAATCTTTCTGGCAGTGGGGCATTCTACCTAGCGAGGATGGTAATATGACAAAAAATAAATAATAATTTTAAACTTTTCCTGATGTATGGAATTACTTGCAGAAAAAGCTGACATGAAGTATCTATGGTTAAGCTAAGGTTAATGAACTCCATAAACTTGTCATTGGGAACTAACTCTGAGACTATCTTGAAACTCTCTTGCCTACCTCTTCTTATCTATATATAGGATCTCTTATCCTATAGGTGGGGCCATCTTCTAACCAGGGATGATTTTAGGGGCTAAATTTCTCTCATAGGCTAATTTTCCATGGTTTTTCCAAAAACAAGATTTGTTATTTTAGAAATGATTCGCCCAAATTCTATAGGATAAAATTATTTTACCTTAAAAATCGCCAAACGTTTATAAAAACTATATAAAATACTTAGAAATTTGAATATTTTTACAAAAATATCGCTAAACATTTATAGTTGACATATGAAGGATTAGCAATATTCACCAAGGTTTCTACATTTTAAAATAAATTTCCATCCTTAAAATCATCCTTGCTTCTAACCATCGCGTCAGACCAATCTGTGAAATTTATCTTTACACTTCACAAACTGTAAATCTTCGGTTATTGGGAGAACTGACTGGTTTCCTATACTTTTGATTGTGAGGTGTCACAATAATTAGGTGTGGGGGAGGGGTTCATGAGTTGACAAATGATTATTTCCTAGAGAAGCAAATCTTTGTAAAAAAATTTGTATTGTTTTCATGATGCAGGTTATTACATCAACAGTCATTTTATTTTGAAGTGCTAAATCTCCTGTGTGCTATAAATTGTTGTACATATACTTAACAAACCACTTTATTGCTTCATTTTCATTACAATTTGTTCATTGTAGGTTTTACATTACATGTTCTATGTAAGTGGACTAAGTGAGCATGGTGGCAAAATAAAAAAAAATGGAACATTTTGCCTCTTCTCTTAATCACTGTGACTGTAAAAAACATTTCAATATTGCAAGCTATCCATTATAAGAGGTAAAAATTTATTTAACACAAAGGTGTCATATGAAGTTTCGTATGAGGTGATGTATGAAGTGTCGTATGAGGTGCCGAATGAAGTGCCATATGAATTTACACACCAGTAACTATCCACAATTTCAGGTAACCAGGAATCAATGACATTTAATTGAATTGGTTGAAGGCAATCAGTACTGAAGATGAAAACTTTAGACATTTTCATGATCAAATATCCAAGTCAAAAGACTTGGACATTGATCTAACTTCACATCATTAAGATTTCACCCCAAAAAACATGCCTTTGAATTCGAAATTGCTCACACATGGCAACTTGTGTTCACATGTGTGAAACCAATTCTACCCTAGGCGCATTCAAAAATGGGATTGGGTTCCCTATTGCCCCAATTCACCTATTCTATTTGCATTTGCCCCTATTTGAAGAATGCGCTCAACCTCTGTCTTTCATTGCTCTGTTCAAATTATGCTCAGCCTTTGTTCAATTCATGCCATTCCTTGACCCGATCGCACCCTCTCTTGGTGGATTTCTCCTCTGTTCATTTCTCCACATCATCTTTATTCCCAAGAGGTATGAACCCTCTTCCTACGCAGACCTTTTTTCCATTCCTGAGTTTGTACAGTGTAGGGAGGTGTTTTTGTGTGCAGGCTGGGGGACATTTTTATCCCACTTGTAGGGCCACGATGATGGCATCTCAATGTAATTCTCCCTCGATTTTTATGGGAAGATAGTGTGCATGGGGTCTCTTGCCTTTGGGGTCTCAAAGGAATCCATATTTGTAGCCACAAAGCTTCCAAGAGTGGGAGATAGATGGTTTAAAAACCACCAGATGTTGCGCTCAAGTTATAATAGGTTTTTTAAGCTAGAATTCCAGAACATCTCTGGAGCTAAAGGATACTCCAAGTAGTGGATAAAAGAGGAACTGATCAAACCTCTCATAGTCATCACTAGGTTGGTCACATGTGAAGGTAGATATTCCACCTTTAAAGCCTGTCATTTCAGATTGTTAGCTCGCTTTCAGTTCAATAAACCATTGAATTTCCCCTTCTAATCTTTAAATATCTTGGAGAATATGTCCTCTCAAGTGAGGAAGAATTTAACCAACCCCCACAATAGCCTCTTTCACCATGGCCTGATAAAACTCCTTGTTCTAGCCGAATTAGAAAAATAGGGGAAAACTTGGGATGCATTCATTTATCAATTTGCAAACCCTCACTTGACAATCAAGACCAACAAAAAGACACTTGGCCTAAGGAATATTTCTCCATCCAAACCCCACTCTCCAAGAACTCCAAATCCTCCTGCACAAGCCATTTCTTTACCAAAACAATTCAAGAAGCTTGTTGAAACCCTTGCATCCTCATTAGGTAAAAAGACCAAGAATCCTATTGTTAACCCCTCGATACCTTCAATATCTCTTGATCCTACACCCAAAAAGATCCAAGAAGTAATTCAACAAGACTTTCATACAGTTCCCACCAATAGGAGAGGAGCTAATCGATTCAATAGAGGACCCTTTAGAAAGATTACCTAGAGCACAAGAAGAAAACCTTATTCAAAACCCCTGACTACTTTGGATCCTATCCAAGTGTCCTCTGATCTCGAGAGTCCTCACAAAAGAATTAGGCAAGTATTTTCATATGAATTGAAGCCTCAAAGGAAGACAAAATCTGAACCTACTTCTCCTCATCAACCCCCTATTACTCCTACCTCACCAATGCCTACCCTAGATCCTAAGAATGATATAAACTCTACCTCTTTCAAGGGATCTAATCCTTCTTCCGAGATATCTGATCCTGCTCCAGCCATGGAGAAATTACAAAGAAAAAATTTTCAGCTGCTGCAACAATTGGAAGATAGGAAAACTTTGGATACACATCTTCACCATGATAATGCAGTCCTCCAAGAAAAGGTAAGTTCCCTTCAACGGTTGGTTGACGAGATGACCAAATCCAACTACAGCATCAGAGCACAACTGAAGCAACACAAGAGGCACAAGACAAAGTATTCACAACAACAAGAAAAAGCTTCTAAAGTTGATCCTCCTCAACAAGCTTAGTCATGAGGGGCAATTTCTTTTTGTTTGCAGTGGGACCCGCAAAATATTAGGTGTGGGGGTAATGTTGGGTCTGTGATATGACTGATTTTATGACGTTAATTAGATCCTTTTTACCGAATATGTATATGCGTTTTCTTGTTTTGAAGATTTTTTGAAGATATTTTGTGTCAGATCGCAATGATTCACACCAGGTATGCATAATTCATGTTTTGTGATGATTTTGAGTATAAATAAACATGTTTTTATGATTCCAAGAAACTAATTCATGTTTTGTATGCCATAGGGAAAAATCACAACTTGTTTTTTCATCCGGCACTCAGTCCGGTACTCCATCCGACACTTCGTTTGACACTCCGTCCTGCAAAAAAATGATGGGAGATTCGACGGTTATGGTATCAGTGGTCAGAGATGGAAGAATCAGAGATATGGGTTTTTCTTGTGCTCGTGGCCTCTAGCTACTGAACTCTTGACAACTCGATTTGGGTTGTTATGTTGGGTGATTATCGGCTTGCCTCATTTCTAGAAGCCACCAATACTTAGGGCATCTTAAATGTGATTTGTTGTTTTTAGAGAGGGTCGACCCTTCCAGTGGTCAATCTCTCAGCTTGTAAAAACTATAAATACCACCTTAGTGGTCAGAAAATTGTTAAGTAGAGAGTTAGAAAGAAAAAAGACAATTTAGCTCTGTTTTCCTATTTTCATTTTGCCAAAACTGTGTAAAGACTGTGTTTTCGGTTTTAGTGGTGAATTCGTGTTGTTGAAGCTCATGGTTCGCCTTTGAAGAGTAACCAAGAATTGTTGGGGGACCACCAACAGTCTGGGTGAATATTTAGTTAATATGCTTGTAGATTTGAGTAGTGTAATCATCATTTTGTCTATTTCTTTTACATGAGTTTTATTCTCTTTATTTTCTATATAAATTGCTATTTATGATTTAATTGTCTTAGTTCAGTTTTGCAGGTTATTATGAAGGATCATGTTAGTATACAATGATTTGTTAGTTGATAGGAAACAATCTTGCAAGCTTAGATACCAACCCTTGGTGTAACTAGATGATAAATTAAGTTTTCTTTATGCTGAAATATATGATAAAAACAAAGTTTTTAATTCATGATTTCTTTGACAGGGTTTCAGTGGATGGATAGTCATTAGCCTTTAGTTTTCAATCCTAGTTTGCCTATATAGTTTCTATTTAGATTTATTTATTTAATTTGTCATTTAGGTTGCTCATTTGGTTACTTTTCATATGCTAAAATAGTGTTTAATTTTTGTTTATCAGTATTTCCTCTTTTTGCAATTTGAATTTTCAAAATAGAACTAGTTTAGTTTACTTCATGCAATTTCTTTCTTAGATCTAGGTTGCAATTTTAATTCATAGTTTATTATTGAGTTTAGTGTAGTATGAGTTTGCTTAATTAGTATATAATGCAATTGAATTTACTAGAATAGTATCTTTATATTGTTGATGATTAATGTATGATTGAATAATCACATGGATATCCAAGATAGTTGATGTTGTTTCCATAATGACTAAGCTCTCACTGGATTGCCTAATTCACACTTTTCACTTTGATATAGAAGTCAATATCAAGTTTATCCCTCTTGAATTATCTTTCATTGTTAAATTCCATCATGATATTATAAGACATCGGAGACATAACCATCAATACTATATTTGAGTTTTCTCGCTTTCATATATTAGAAGATAGTTTCTTGCTTTCATATATTAGAAGATAATTTCCTTTCTTTTGTAGGATAGATAGTCTTCTTGATTTGGTAGATTAAAGAGTAGTTTTCCTATCATAGATTAAATATTAGTTGTTAATTCCTCTTGTTTTTAATTTAGTAGATTTCCTTTCATAAATTAGAAGTAGTTGTGAAGCTTAATTTGAGAATAGAGTTCACTTGTTTCTTAGTTTAATCAATTTTTTATTGAGTAATCTTAATTAGTTTACTTGTTGTATAAGTTATCATAGGTTAATTAGTTAGTTGCTTGCTTGTCTGTCTTGCTTTAATAGGGTAGTTTCTTGTTTGTCTATTTACTTTCTTTCATAGGATAGTTTCTTATTTAAGTAGGTTAATTAAAAGTAGTTTGTTGTTGTTATTTCTTATTAGGTAGATAGTTTTCTTTTGCTTATTGTCATGATTAAGTTAGTTTTCTTTAAGTAGGGTTTCATTTTCTTTCTTAGGACTATCCATCGATCCTTTGTTCAAAAGTTACTTAGGGTAATCAGTTTAAGTTTCTTAAGTAGGGTCTTCTCATTAATAGTCTTTGCTTGAATACATTATCCCTTAGATAACCACTTCCTCAGTTAGACTATACTACCTCCAATCCTTCTACCTTGGCATATATATTGCTACAACTCTAAGTTTACTTACCCTAGGTTGACGATTTAATTGAGAGTTTTTAGTGTGTTTTTAGTGCATATAGAACACCCATCAAGGATCAATAGGTCCAGTAGTGGGACCAGGAAGAGGAGAAGATACGTGAATATATCCAAGACCTCAAGAAGAGGAAGAAGACGATGAAGCTCACTGAGCGCCTCAAAGGAGTATAGGATATGAAGAAGTTTCAATCATAATTCATAGCCACGCATACACAAAATAAGGAGAAACAATCTCAAATGGAACCTCTCCAAGAGTGGGCAACGGAGGTCATTGTGCAGGCAGAAGAGGAAAAGAAGAACATGGCACATATTTAGGTAGAATGCATAGAGAGGATCAACGACGAGATTACAACGCAAGTATTGGATGCACTAAAAGAAAAGTCTGCGCGGGCTCAAACACAAGCAAGGGAACTCACTAAGAATTTCCAGGCTCTCGCAGGAGATTTTGAAGAAGTACACAAAGTTTAGGTGGCTCAGGATGAGCCACATGTTAGTGTTGGGGGCATGTTGGATGCATGCCTAGTTAGGAGAAACGTCTATTTTTGGAAGAGAAGCATGTAAGGAGTAAAGGACAACTGGAAGGAAAAGAAGCACGTGTAAGGGAAGTAGGCGAGGCATGCATGAAAGGAATACCTAACGACACGAGGGTTAGGGTTTTTGTAATATATTGTAATGGTTGATGAGTCAGGAATATAAATAAGTAGTACTTAGAGGAAGAAGGAGAGAGTCAACTGAGAGTAGAGATATCAGAGAGAGAGAGATAGGAGAGTCAACCGAGGAGGATAAAGTTGTAAGAACTATACTAATTAGTAAGATGGTGAGCTAGGGAGGCAATGAGCGACTCGATCCTGAGGGTTATATAGAAGGATAAGGAGCTTGGTGTGATCTAGTCAGCCTCATGGGGATTGAGGAGCCGGTTGAAGAGAATAAGACCTAAGATTGTAAACATGCACGGTGTGATATATTACTCCTCCTCGGTTGACTCTCCTATCTCTCTCTCTCTGATATCTCTACTCTCAGTTGACTCTCTCCTTCTTCCTCTAAGTACTACTTATTTATATTCCTGACTCATCAACCATTACAATATATTACAAAAACCCTAACCCTCGTGTCGTTAGGTATTCCTTTGGATGCATGCCTAGTTAGGAGAAACGTCTATTTTTGGAAGAGAAGCATGTAAGGAGTAAAGGACAACTGGAAGGAAAAGAAGCACGTGTAAGGGAAGTAGGCGAGGCATGCATGAAAGGAATACCTAACGACACGAGGGTTAGGGTTTTTGTAATATATTGTAATGGTTGATGAGTCAGGAATATAAATAAGTAGTACTTAGAGGAAGAAGGAGAGAGTCAACTGAGAGTAGAGATATCAGAGAGAGAGAGATAGGAGAGTCAACCGAGGAGGATAAAGTTGTAAGAACTATACTAATTAGTAAGATGGTGAGCTAGGGAGGCAATGAGCGACTCGATCCTGAGGGTTATATAGAAGGATAAGGAGCTTGGTGTGATCTAGTCAGCCTCATGGGGATTGAGGAGCCGGTTGAAGAGAATAAGACCTAAGATTGTAAACATGCACGGTGTGATATATTACTAAATCATAATAAAGATCCCGAGAGACAGATCTTTGTGGACATATCCTAGGAGGGGGTGAACCACGGTAAAACCCATGTTATTTGAATGAATTTATGTGTCTTCATTGTTGTTAAATGTTGAATGTTAGATGAATGAATTAACTATCTAGGTCTGGTATTGCACATGCATAAATCGAATTACTTCTATAATCATATGTTATACTGAATGAATAAAGTTTACAGATTACAATCGAATATCTCCACTCATTCATAGGTTGCAAACACATGATTATTGCATCCACCTATAGAGCTATCTCGGGTGAGACTGCGTAGTACACTCTGTGTGTTGCATTGCCTTCTAGTCTACCATAGGGGCCTATAGTTTTAAAGGGATTTTTTTGGGAGCTTATCAAATCTGAACCAAGGTTAATCTATGATAGTAAGGTAGGATCAAAATAACCCATAAATAATATTAAGTAAAAGAAGTAAAATCCAACATCTTTTAACATACTATATATATTCGAGTCATCTAGATATACTTCTAGAAATTGATGTATGAATTCCTTAAAATTATCTATGACTACCCTTGAGAATATAGCTGGTGCATTCTTCAACCCAAATGGCATAACTGTATATTGGTAGGCTCCCCATTCTGTAGCAAAAGTAGTCTTATACCTATCCTCTGGAGCTATTTTTATGTGATGGTAACCTGAGAATCCATTTGTGAATGAGTATGCTTCCTGCCCCCCCACATTATATAATACCTCAGATATAAGAAAGCATCATTAAGTTTCCTCAGATATACAAAAATACTTATCCCCCCTTGCTTCTTTTATTGGACTACCATGGGATTGATCAGTTTTGATTCCTATACTAGTTCTATAATGCCAACTTCCAACATTCAATCAATCTCTACTTTTACTTTTTTCTTATACACTGGATTCAGTCTATAAGGTCTTTTCCTGGTAGGTTTAGCCTCAGGTTTGAGGTGTATTTTCATCTCACCTAGCTCTCCTGCTATGCCTTTCATCTATGTAAAGGTCATTGGAAACATGTCATTGTATTCATGCAGTAACTCTATTATTCTTTCAACTATTTGTTCATCCCAATAGTCTCCAATACTTTCCATTTTAGGATTTTCATTCGTCCCAATGTTGACTTTCTTAAATTTGATTGGTACAAAAGATAATTCTGACTCCAGAGATGGACCTTACACCTCTCTTTCTCCCTCAGTCTATGTAATCTGAATGTTCCATGGATCATCTTCATCTCGTGCTTCCTCGTCAACATGATAGCATGAGAGTAACTCTTCAATTGTCTGTCTATTATGTTGTTGATATTATATCATGATTTTTAATTTCAGTTCATCAACAAATATCATTCCCCATATCAACTTCAGTGTTGAATCAATGTTGGGGTTCTCATGTTAAAATGACAAGGTTACCACAAAATTCTTATGTAATCCTATCAATTCTGTAGTGCCTCTGTGCATATCCTGGTCTATATACTAGTTCCTTGGGATTCCTTCCAATGTATGGATAAAGTGATGTGGCCATTCCTCTGGTGGTGTCATCCTCCACTGTGTTCTTCACTTCTCTAAGTGTTCCATTGGGGTTCCTTTCCCATCATATCTGTGCATTTTATTGCTCCCCTATTATGTGCCAAATCTAATTTGCAATAGTCATTTACACTGATACCAGCCCTGGATTGTGTCTTTGTGCGCACTCCACCATGTTGCAGATGTATCCTTGAGTGAAATATCTAGGGCAGAGAGCCTTTGATTTTATAACACTTCCTCTTCATATTTTTTAAAGAATTCCTCTAAGTCATTTAGCCCATGAAAACTGGGAGGTTCTCTTATTTCTGCACCAACCCTTCTTACTGCATGATCTATTCTTGTGCACCTCCTTATGGAAACTTCATGTAAACGTTGTTTCCAATTCCCCAAACCTCTATTTGAGTCGGAAGCATAAGATGTAATGCTTATCCAGTTGAGTACCCCATCTGTAGTTGGGTTAACATAATCTTCTTCTCTTGCAGTGGTTCTATACAACTGGTTTATTTCTTCAAGATCCAAACAAGTAGCCTCTACAAACCTTTATCCTTCTGAACGATCCGGTGAAATGAATCTATATTCACCTAATTCAAAATTCTTTTTTCTTTTCTTTAGTTTGATTATATCCTTTTTATCAAATTACCAATCCAATCCAAGTAATGTTGGGTAAGGTGTTGTGCCATCCACTATTTCTATCACTTCAAAATCTTCCATAGTGTGAAATCCATCCAAATCTACTGTCACACATTTAATCCTTCCAATAGGTAACACTATGTGTTGATTTTCTAGTTTCGACTGGACATGTGAATAGCCTAGGGTGGGTTCCCCCATACACTACCACGTCTTCTTAGGTAAGACATTTACTTCAGAGCCTAAATACAATATAACATCACCCATGTTGAAATCCCCAATGTTGGCATTTAGTCTAAATTCTTTGCTTGGCCTTCTTCTTGTATGGAGATGATTGCTTGTTTTCTACTATAACTTCCCTTATACCTATGTGTTACATATTTCTAGAATATTTTTTAAGACCTTAAAATATGATGGATCATTCAATAACTTAACATAGGATTGCAAAAAATTCTTTATGGTACTTACTTGCTCTAGAGGTTGTTCTTTATTGGTATGGTCCATTGAGAATGGAATCACATATATTGGTGGGTTTTGCGTTAGTTGTGTGACTTATGTAGATGCAACATTCTTCTTGAGAACCTCCTGTCTCTCCTCCTTAAATGTTTCCTTTTCTTTCCATGCGTCAAACTTCTTCTATGGCTCAGTGTTATTCTTAACCCATTGGTATTGAGCTAGATCTCGTGTTACCACATCAGTTCCTATCTTGGATCCTCCTCGAGTGACTATATTTATGTTTCTACCATCATCCTTGGCTTCTGCAGAAATCCATTAGAAATTCTTGTTGTTCTGGTTCCATTTTTCCTATATATTCCCCAAGAGTGTTGGGCAATCTTCTGGGTCATGGTATGCTGTGTGACAATACATACATGTCGCTGGTGGAAGTGGACTATCCCTTGCATAATGTCATATTTTTTGGAAGTTCTGGCACACTACTGGTCCTATACCTCATACAAATCCTCCTCTTACTCATCCTTGACCTCTATATCCACCTCTATGTCCTCGTGGTGCATTGTAATGGGGTACTCGGTAATATGACACAGGGTTATACTGTGGTTGTGTATTATTATACTACGACTACACTTTTTTTTCATTTGTTCTGCACATTGTTGTATGGTGGTTGTAATTGGCTAAAATGAGGTGAATCTTGTCCTGTCATCATTTCTTCTTGCACCCTATAATTATATGAAGTTATTTCTCTCATCAGTTCGATTATTATACAATCCTTATCATCATGATCCACTAATTTGCAAAAATTACAATATGAACATTTTGGGATTGTCTTATACTTCTGCATAATTAGGAAATGATATGGATCATTCCCATGTGTTTTAAAAATATCATACCATGGTCCTCCTATTGGAAATGGGTTTGGAACCCCTGTCATCATATATTGTGAAAACGTTGGAAATTCGTTCTTATGGTGTCCTTATGTCCTGCATAGGGTACACCAAACAACTTCTCTCTTCTCTTTTCCTTTATTCTGGTTAAGTTGAAATATTATATTATTAAAATCCTTCTTCATCTCATGTATTGTTGGATCTATCTACTGATACTAGTTCTCTTCCAGTTGTAAGGCTGCATGGAGATCCTTTGTCTGAGTTTGGAAATTCTACTGGCTTAACAAGGATTTCAAGTGTGGTAATAGAGAGTTCACAAATAAGTGCCTATGTTTCATGTCAATAATTGTATATTTCAACTTGTCTTTTAGTTATTTGAACCTATGATCAATATTACAAACAAACTCACTTGGTTTCTGCATGATTTCAATCATTTCATTCATGTAGTTGTCTTTTGAGTTTGGCTTCTCAAATTCGTTTACTAGTAGTTTTTTCATGTCTGCAACAGTATTTGGTATTCCCTATGGACTATTTACATCTAGACTCATGTACCAGTCCAGTGCATGGTATCTTAGTGTAATATATAATTTCACGAGATTTGTATCCTCATTTGTGATCTACTTTTCTTCCTAGGTCTTCTCACAGATGAATAAATTCTTTTAAGGGTCTTTTGATGCCTCTTCCTGAAATTTTGGTAATCTGATCGTGGGATCATGTCGTACCATTTTGAACTATGTTGAACTACTCCCTCCGCGTAGTGTAGATAATTGATTGTTACTTCATGAATTGGCAACCCCAGTTGATTCTCCTTGATTGGATGCATGCCCTATTGTATTTCTTCCACTAAACGTTTGTTGTCCTTCGATGCAAACTCAAGTTCCTTTTTTTTCAACCATATTTCAATTTCTGCCTTCATTGGATTCCATGGCTTGAACATTCCCTTCTATACTTTCATTATTCACTTGTTTCTTCCATGGATCCCATCCACTCAATCCTATGCAGTTCCATCTAGAAACAAAACCATTTTTTGGCTATCTCTTTCACTTCTTCTTGGTCTGACCCAGGTTCGGAACTCAACAAGTTTCCAAAAAACCCCTAAAAAACTATCGGCCCTCCTTGTAAACTAGAAGGCAACGATGCGCACAAGTTTCCCAGCACAGTCTCACCCGAGATATATTTTATGAGAGACTCCAATACTCAATTGTTTGTAGTCTAGGAATGCGTGGGGATTTTTGATTGCGTTCTTTCTTCCTTTTGCATTATCCTTATTAATTATTCAAGTACTTCCATGATTTATTCATCTTTAAAACTATGCATGCATGATGATATTTCTAGTTTAACCATTCATTAACAAGTTAATGATCAACATAAACTAAACATTCATTAACAATCACACATAGCAAAAATTTTACTGTGGTTCACCCCCTCCTGGGGCTACGTCCAGAAAGATCTGGCTTCTTTTCTCTTTTATTTATTCTGCTGCAAAATCTTTTTCCATGCACATTACATATTCAATAATACAATCAAAATGAGGGTGATAACCCTCTGTGAGGCAGACTAGATCACACAAGGCTCCTCAGCCTGTGACCTAACCCTCAACACTAGTTTATTCGACTCTTCTACAAGATTTATTACACTCACGAATTCCACAAAATCATTATAATCAACTCTCTCTGTTATGATATGGTATCTCTCTATCACACACACATATACGCATACCTCTTCTCCTCCTCTTCCCTAGACCTACTAGGTCATTATTTATACTACTTTATAGGATTATAGCCATTACAATATTTCCTAAAACCCTAACCCTATCATGGTTAGGCTTGTTTTCCTACGCGCCACATTGCTTTTACTCTTGCATGTTGATTATCCTTTTTTTTCATGCCTGCTTCTTTCTTGCCACCTATTGCTTGCACTCCAAAATTAGGTCTTTCTCAAAACAAATCTTTCTACAAAAATAGGCCTGCACCCAAAATAGGCTTCCTTCTCAAAATATACCTGTGCCCAACAAGAATTTCAATGTGCAAGATTGCAAACTAGTGAAGTTGTCAATTCTTGTGGGAGAAAAACTAACTAGTGAATAATGTCCAAAGACATAGGACTAAATAGAGGACATGACATGTCTTTCCTATAAAAGTGATATTGGTATTCTAATGTATGTGATTGTATACACTCAACCAAACATTTCTCATGTAGTGGGAATATTGAGAGTATACATGTCAACACTTAGGAAAGAGCACTAGATAGTTGTCAAGAGAGTTTTCAGGTATTTGCATGGCATAAAATATTATGCTATATCTTATCAAGGAAAGTGTGAAGTTGACATGTAAGTAAATGTACATGAATTTTTCAACATCGACTAGGTTGGAGATCTAGATTAACGAAGGTTGACCAGTGGATATGTGTTCAAGATGTTCGAAGGGGTAATCATCTTGATGTGTAAGTGACAAGCGATCGTATCCTTTTCAATGACATATGATGAATACATGGTATCCACTCATGGAAGAAAAGAAGCATTATGGATGCGTTGACTGTGTTTAGGAATCAGGTTTGAGCAGAGAGATATGAAGATAAACTATTACAATAAAAGCACAATATTTTTGGAAAATAACCCAACGTACCATTCCAAGACACAAAATATTGATGTAAAATACCATTTCATGAGGGACTTACTGGAAAGAAAGAAGGTGTTTCACGAGAAGGTAGACACTTTGGAAAACATGGAAGAGTCATTGACTATGTCTGTGAGTACTATGACATTTATTATTTGTCAATGAATAAATGTTCATGTTCTCCTATGTCAACAAAGAAGACAACAAGTGGGAGAATTTTGAGTTCTTATATTATTTGCAATGATAGAACAATCATATGACTATCTAGTCGAGCTGGATGAACTGGGTGAAGAATCAACTAATGAATCAAGTCAATTCAATGTTTAATTCGAGGTCAAAGTGATCGACTGGGAAATTCAAAGTTGAATTGATCAATGGTAAAGTCAAAGGGTTATCCAACAAGAGCTTTCCAGGCGGTCAAGTGGCAACCAACTTGAGGTCGATTAGTAGTCGACTCATAAACTAACAAAGTTGATTATAATAGAATCCCTAGATTCATGGGATTGCATCCAATCATTTGCGTATATCCATAATTATTTTTGGGTGCCATGATTTAGGGTTTTGCATGTTGTAAATCTTATAAATAAGGCATGTTTAATTGTATTAAGTTGATCAATCTTTAATGCATCTTTAGATAAAGGTTGTTGGTCATGTAGATGTAATCTAGATTGGATGCAGGGTTTTTCCTATGTAAATAAATAGAGTATGATGGTGATTGTCTTAGGTGTAGACCAAGGTTAGTATGTAACTCTTTATTCATTGAATGAATAAGACAACAAGGAGCAAGATGCTCAAGGAATTCTAGTTTTTCTAGTTTTGGGTGTCCAAGGTAAAATATTTGTGTTATGTGTGTGGTTTTCATTTATTTCTTGTTTAAATATGTCTTCTATTTCATTGTTGGTTTAGTGTGAGTCTTTATTTCTTATCATGCATCATCTAGTGGATTTGAGTAGTGGGAGACCTAGGTAAGGGATTTTGACCCTCTCATTAGTTTGGTAAATTGTTATTTCCTAGGATGCTATGAGAGGCCATACGAATCCCTTTTCAGGGAGACCATATGATCTACATGGGAAATCAAAATATACCCACACACATCAACACAAATATAATTCGATCTCCCTTTTTGTATAGCATGGGATATTTCCACATAGGCACACTAAGCTCAACATGACTATAGGGTGATCTACTACATTGATCAATGTGATTTTTATTTGAACAATAATGCAAGTCAGGACAAGAGGTTTAGTTGCAGTTGTGTGGGGCCTTCAAACAATGTTTTGGTGATCTATCACGTTGGAGATATTAGCCAAAATTGGAATCTATTTTTTGAGGTCTGAGGTCAAATGTTGGAGATATCAGCTAAAATTGGAATCTATTTTCTTAGAGGAATCTCTAATCAAGGAGAGGTCCATGAGGTGATGCCCCATATGGATTGGGGGGTCACCATGGAGGATTTGTTGGGATGTTACTATGACGATGATGATGGAATCACTAGAGGATCAATCCAGGTGGTGTGCATCTAGGATTTGGTTCCACTAGCCCAAGTTACTATGGTAGTGAGGAACTATGGATCCCTGGGAACCTAGAGGATTAATAGGTCCCAAATCATGATCATGGAGTGCATGATCAATGGTTGTAACTATAACTAGGGATTCTTAATGAGGGAGGCCATTTTCTCTTAGTTGATAAGGTGTGAATGGAGTCAGGAGTGTGACTTCACCTTGGATCTATATTGTGTAGTTTTTTTCTTTCAATGGGTGGTATCTTTTCACCCAAGGATTATATTGGATATGATAGGGCCAACCCTATCACATTTAAGGTGGTGGGGACATATACTGGTCTAGGAGTGTGGTAAGCCACTAGGGAGATATTTTATGGTAGAGTTTTAGGCATTCTAAAGGTATACCCCTGGGGTTATTCTCAAGTATCTATATGTTTATATGGACTACTGAAACGATATGGATATGATCCTCCCCCCTAGGGGGGGTGTGGGACTACTCAAATGGTTTTTTTTTTCTTTATAAATTACTACTATTTTTTATGTTCTCATACATGGTTTTGATTATCTAACATAGTATTGATGGGTAAATATTTTTTTGTTTGAATATATTGGACCATGAGGTCAAGAGTTCCTAGTGGTGAGGAAGCCAACAGGAGGAGGTAAAGAGGGGCCTATGAGGGTTGGAAGACATTGGCACCATGTGGCAGAAGAGGCGAGGCTAGTGCTATAACAACATGTGGATCCTATACATAAGGGAGCCATTGAGGGAGATGTGAGGCTCCAAGATCAGTTAGATGACCTATTTTAGTGCTTTGACTGGGTATTGTGTGGATTTCCTAATGCATGATGGAATGAGGTAAAAGATGAGGAGGTATTAGAGGCATGTATCAATATTGATATTTATTGTCACCCACTACTATGATGGGAAGTAGTGGAAGGAGAAGAGATCATTCGACATATGAGACTGCCAGCTAGCAAAGTGCCTCCAACAGGTGGGGGGACTTTCATTGGCTTGGTTTGTATGGATGGGTCGGTTGTTGAGCATGGTTCACCTTAGAGGTGGTGGATTGAGATTTGTATGGGCGAGTCCTACATTTTTTGTATTTTCCAATGTATATGGGTTAGTCCCACACATTTTTTGCATATGAAATGTATAAGGGTATTGCCCCAATTTTGTATATGACAGGGGAGAAAAGTCCTAGTGTGGGTAAGTCATTTGTATTGTACACATTTTTTTGAAAATGATGATACATATACATACACATTTGTTGATGTCTCATTATGGTGTAACTTATGCGATTAGATGATTGTGTTTCTAATTATATATATACTCCTATATTTTCTTTATGATACATGTTATTGATGTGATGATGGAAAAAAACATATATCTATTTGATAGATAGATAAATTATGATAAACAATGGTTTGATTAATGTGACAGGTTCCAATATAAAGTTTCATTTGCAATGTGATCCGTAGCTTGGTTTTCACTTCTAGGAATATGTGTGAATGTAATGGATTCAAAATTTCGTGATAGAACTTTAACTTATAGGTACTTTCTAAATAAGAAAAAGTCATGAACATGGTATACATTGTTCAGTTGTAGGATGAAAATATGGGAATCCAATAATATGATGAAGTGGAAAATGTGGAGATGAGTAGCAAACCCTTGGTTATTCATAGTTGGACCTAGGCACACATTGATGGAGTCAATAAATGCATGATTGGGAGAATAAATGGCCCAAGACTCTAAAGAGAGGTTCCAAGTCCATTGAATAGCACCATCAAGAAAACTATTGTGATATTCAGGTGAATGATTCATTTGGTAAAGAAGCAATAGAAAGTGATCACAAATGTAAAAATTGTTGATGTGTGTGTAAAAAGAATAAAAAAATATATGAATTTTTTTACAAAATAAAAAATATGCACATAGAGATGGCCTGAGGTAGAATGACTACTTAAGGTTGAAACATTGTCAATTATAACCCATTGATAAGGTCCTTGAGGATGGTGCCTTCGGGGTGAGAAAGTATGTATGCACCCTTTGCAAGGTAGTGTTTCATGATGAAAGGGTTGTGTCAAAGGGATTCAAACTTTCCATGGTCTGAGGTATCTTGGGGGACATCATAGGGTAGGACAACATTGCCATCATTAAAGGAACAAGACTTGACTCGGTGATCAAAAGTGTCTTTTGAGTGATTTTTTGTGGCATCATTGTTGAAATGAGAACTGACGATCTTGTCAAGAGTTTCTAAGGCAATGAGGCATTGTTCGAGGAGAGTGGTTTTCGATGACAGTTCGACTATTGTTTGAATCATTGGGATTTTTCACTCAATAGGAAATACTTCTTCTACCCCATGGAAAAGGTGGAAGGGGGTAAAACCCATGGTGGTTTTGACTGTCATTTGTTATTCCCATAGTGTATATAAAAACATGTGTTGCGAGTTGGTTTTAAGTTTCTTCACTATTCATTACAACATGGTTTTGAGGACTTTGTTGATGACCTTAAACTGACCATTAAATTGCGAGTAGAATGGTGAAGCGAACTCATGAGTGAAGCCTAGACATGATGATAGCTCCTCATTGACTTCATTTTAAAAAATAAATCCATGATCTGAGACTAACTGTTGGGGGACCCCAAAGTGAATGATGAAATTATTGAAAAAGAAGTAGGTCATTGTATCTATTGTATTGTTGAATGTAGGAATGGATTTGACCCATTTGGTGAAGTATTCAATGGCCACAATGATGTACTTGTGACCATTGCTAAATGGGGGCGTACATTCTATGAAATCTATGCCCTATTTATAGAAGGGGCCAACTGTAATGACTAGGTGTAAGGGATTCAATGGGGCTTGTGCTTTATGTGTGAAAATTTGTCACTTGGTACACTAATTGAATGTAATCATGAAACAAGGTAGGATAAAAGTAAATGGCTTGCAGGCCTTTATGTGTGGTGGATATACCATATAGGTTCCTGCCACATGCACCATTATGAAAATCATTAAGGATGCACTCTTCATCATCGATGGTGAGGAAACGATGTAGAATGGTATCAACTCCCTACCAATATAGAGCATCCCCTATGAGGAGATAACACAGGGCTTGGTGGTGGAATGGAAATGATCATCTTGAGAGATATGTGGGATGAAATTCTGAGTGAAAAGGTAGGTGATAATGTCACCATTGTTCAACAACACAGGTATTCCAACGAAGGATGAGCACCTTCAGTAACCACTCACACAACTAGATCAAATATCCTCACACCGATGTTTTGATGTGGTAAAACCAGTACGAGGAAACATCCATGGCTCCAACCAATGAGACCACTTGGAGAAATTTATTAATGAAAAAGAAAATATTACAGAGATATTTACAAGAGAGTTTCTCACAATTGATCTTCAACAAATGACCCTCCATGCTCTATAAATAGATATGGTGGACCAATAATTTGTTAATCCATGGATCAATGTAGCCATTAAGATCGAGGATAATATGGTTCGTTAAATAAATCTATGTCAAGAACATATCGTGATTGCCATATTACCTAACTACAAATGCATACTAATGCATACTAAAGAAGAACACTAAGAAGAATAATTTTACTTAATGAAAAATTATACCAAGTTGATCTTAACTAACTCCTAAGTGTCTAAATATACTAACATCTCCCCTTAAGAACAACTTGGGATAGTATTGAAGGATTTACAAAGGAAACATAATAGAAGAAGGAAGGAGGCATTAGAGCCTATCCCCCCTTAATGACAACTTCTTGAACTCCTAGCATAGATCAAAGTTTGGAAAACTTCGCTTTTGTAAGAGACTTTGTGAAAATGTCTAAAACTTGATCTTCTGTAGGGAAAAAGAGAACTTTAATAACTTGATCATGAATGGACTTTTATATGAAGTGCATGTGTAGCTTGATGTGTTTTCTGCGTTGATGTTGAACTAGGCCTTTGTCAAGCTTTATGACACTCTGATTGTCACACTAGAAGGTTTTCGGATGTTGTTGCTGGAATCCAAACTATGAAAGGATATTTCAAATACACAAGGCTTCTTGTCTTGCACTAAGCACTTCTCGGTACTCTGCTTCTTCTAAAGGAAGAGAAATAGCTTGTTGTTTCTTATAGTTCCAAGTGGCAAGTCTTGAAACAAGGTTGAAAACATAACCTTTAGTAGAATTTTGATCATCAGGGTCACTAGACAAATCTAAATAAGTGAAATAAACCAATAAAGGACATCCCCTTGAGTTGTAATGTATCTTGAACTGAACTGTACCTTAGACATTCTGAAGTATTATTTTATCTACTTTCCAATGGATTTCATGAGGTGTTTCATATATCAGGAAACAATACCAACAACAGTGGAAATATTGGTATGGGTATGAGTCAAGTATAAGAGGTTTCCAACTAATTGATGGTACAAGGTGGCATAAACTTTAGGAGAAGTAAAATTTACAACAAGTTTGACTCCGGACTAGAAGGGAGAAGGGGCTGGTTTTAAATCTTCCATGTAAATGCGGCAAAGAAGTTCACAAGCATACTTAGATTGGGAAATAAAAATTCCTTTCTTGGTTTGAAAAACCTGGAGTCCAATGAAATAGTGAAAATAACCTAAGTCAATCATTTGCAATTTCCTCTTAAGACTGGTTTTCACATGGTTTAAAAGTTTTGGGTCATTACGAGTGAGGATAAGGTCATCAACATAAAGAAAAAGTATTATGAGATGAATTCATATTTTCTTGTTATATACATTAGGGTTAAAATGACATCAAGAAAATATGGTATCAAGAAGAATGTTTTCCATTTGGCATACCAAGCTCGAGGAACTTGCTTAAGACCATAAAGAGATTTCTTAAGGAGAAAAACAAGGATGGAGTTATTTTTTGACATATCCAAGAGGTTGTTACATGGATATGTATTCTTGCAAATCCCCATGTGAGAAGACGTATTTGACATCCATATAATGAACCTCCCATTTGTGTGAGGCAACAAGGGTTGTAATAAGGAAGATGGAATTCATTTTGGCTACAAGGGAAAATGTTTCATTATAGTCAATGCCTTAAACTTGAGAGAACCATTTGGAAACTAACCGAGCCTTGTGTCTTTCAACACTTCCATGTGATGCATAGTTAGTTATGTAGACCCATTTACATCTGACATATTTGATTCCTTTTAGAAGAGGTACAACATCCCAAGTATCATTTTCCATTAAAGAGATATACTCTTCATTAATTGTTGTATCCCAATATGGATGACCTGAAGCTTCTGCAAATGTCTTTGGATCATGAGTCTCTAAAACTTGAGCCAAAAAAATTAGGCTCACTGGAACTGTGAATGAGTCTGATGTTGATTTGAAGAATCACTAGCAAGATCACCAATTGCTTCTCGTGTTGAGCAAACCCATCTAGGAAGTGGTGGTGATAGTGCAGGTTCATGTTCAATGGAATCATCTAGAGGAAGGTGAGAATATGGAGGTGTATTTTCATCCTAACTATAATCATATGAAGGATAAGAAACCATAATAGAAATAGAATATGACAGAAATGTTGAAGATGGCTCGTAGGTTGAAGAAGAAACAAATGTCGAATTAGCATCGTAGGACAAGAGATTTTCATCAAATTTAACATCTCTTAGAATAATAATTTCATTTGAATGAGGTTGAGGAAGTATTTAACCTTTGGCATCTTCAGAATAAGAAAAAAAAATACACTTCTCACTTTTAAGCTGTAAATATTTCCTTTTCTCATTAGGAATGTGAGCCCATGCTACACTTCCAAATACATGGAAGTGATGTACAATTGGCTTAATTTTATTCCATGATTATTATGGTGTTATATTTTTAAGATCCTTTGTGGGAGTATGATTTACTATGTATTTTTCATTGTTAATGGCTTCTACCCAATAATTTAGACTTAATCCCTTAAATTGGATCATACAGTTAGCCATTTCTTTTATTGTGCAATTCTTTCTCTTAGAAACCCCATCTTGTTTGTGTATATGGAACAATGTTTTGCATTTGGATGCCTTGTGTAGTGCAATAACTTGTAAAATTGTTGTTCACAAATTCACCTCCATTATCTATTCTTAACTTTTGAAGTCGATGTCAAGATTGTTTTTCTATAAGGGCCTTGTAGGAAAAAAACTTGTGAGACACTATGCTCTTAAGTTTTAGGAAGTAAACCCAAGTGCCTCTCGAAAATTCATCAATGAATGTTAAGAAATAATTTCACCTAAGAAAATAAGGCAAAGAAAGTGGACCACACAAGTCACTGTGAACAAGTTATAAAGGGGTCGAGGCATTCCAAGAGGCATGTTTCTCAAAATTATCTCGATTATTTTTGTTGATAACAAAATTGACACGAACACCATCTATGCAAGAAACAAGAGGAATATTGGTCACCATTTTTTGATTACATAGTTGTCGTAATGAGCGATAGTTTATATGACCAAACTACTCATGCCAAATTTTCCTCAATTCATTGCTATGAGAAACAAAAAATGATGGAAAAGAGGATGACCCAAATTTGTGAAACTTATACAACCTAGTAATATCATCAACAATTCAAGTTGCGAGAACAGGATTAGGATTTTTTAGATCCTTGATTACAACTTGGTGAGGTGAAAAATTTACGGTTTTAACTTCACCTAAATGACTGATTTGATATATTGATAGAAGGTTGTAGAAAATAATGGAAAGACATAATACATCAATGAAAAGACCATTATATATCTGAACTATTCTAGACTCTACAACACTAAGAGATCTATCATCACCAACAAATATCTTCTTGGTGTTAGATTCATTTAGAGTAGAAAATATGGCTTTATCTTTATCCATATGATAAGATGCTCCAAAATCAATAATCCACTCATAAGAAGAATAAGTATAAGTGATATTGAAGGAGAAACCGGAAGCAGAAAGTGCAAGTCCATGAGAAGAAGAAGAAGAAGAAGAAGAATCAATACAGATGTTGTGCTTTGTTAAGTACCAAATATATTTGAATAAAATCATCACAAGATATATGGAACAATATAGAAAAAAACCACTTTATTAATATAAAACCCTTAAGGTAGGGAAACACCATACAATGGATCCTATTCTATTCACTTGCCTCTTTGAGGGGGAAATATCCTAATGAGCTAAACGCTTGTTGGTGCATGATTGTAATACCATAGGTTCATGGTATTCTACCAACAAAACCCTTCAGATACCAAAACCTTCGACATCACCTACATGTAAGTTATGTATCACCTGAAGTATCTAGTAGGGATGTAGGAACCAATTTTTTGCAAAGAAAAAGGGATGTGAGGAAATCCCAAACACTGTTAACAATTATTAATCTTTCACACAATATCCTTATTCAACATCCTTTTATCTGTTAGAAGATCCTATGTGAAGTTTCCTTAACTTATATGTTATTACCTCAATCTTATCAGTTATGTGACGTTAACCCATCCAAGATTCATTCAGTACCATAAACAACAACATGTAGACTTAAATAACATAGATTACCACATAACTCACCTACTGAAATATGCATAGTCATTGCACATAAACCAAATATTAATCATATTTATACTAATCACGCATAAACATATCATCCATGATAAACCACATTAAAGTACACATTTAGACACATGATTTAATGTGGTTCACCCAATCCTTGGGCTACATCCACAATGGTTGGATTCAATATTATTCTTCATGCGATCATCTCAGGCTTGCGCACTGCACTTACAATACATACATCATAGAATAAATGTTCATCCTACCTAGCCGCTATGCAGTGCAAGAATCTCTCTACAAAACATCTCTTAAACCCTCAAACCTAGACTCTCTCTCACAAGAATCCTAATCTATTATTATCAGCCTAAGATCTTACTCTTAGACTAAGCTCTTACTCTCAATAGCCTATTCTTCCCCAAACCATTTCATATTTATCCATCAAAATAGGGATAAAAACCCTATGAAAAATCATGACAACTCATGACATCTCATTCCCAAAAACCCTTATGGTTTTTGCATGCTTTTCCAAACTTTTCTCTTGCATGCTTCTTTTCCTTTGCACCTGCATGATGCTTTTCCTCCCTTTGTGCTTGCATGCTAATTTTCCACGCCTAACTATTTTTCTTCCTTCTTTTTCATGCTCCTCAAAACTTAATTATTCAAAATTCTTGTCGAATAGACCCCCAACACTCACATGTGACTTGTCCCAAGCCACTTATCCCTATTTTTTCATTCCCTTCCATGCCTCCATGAAATTTTGAAGAGTTTGTTTTGTTGTAGCGACTTCCTTCTTGACCTTAGCTTCTTTTTCCAAAATATCCTCTACTACCTTGGAAGTCAGGGGCATGAACTTATCCTCGCTATATTGGGATTCTTTTCTCATTGTGCCTTGTGCAGTTGCTAATTCCCCTATCAGCTTGAGTGCTTCATACTACAGGGGTACCCATTATTGTGTGAGATTCTTCTGCTCTTCCCTTAGATGTTCTATCTCATTGTATGACTTCATGTTCACCAAGATGGCCTCTATCACTTAGATGGTGGTAGTGTGATTATATTCTCTGTGGCCTTCTGTACCTTCTCCTATGAATTCCTTAATCTTCGCTACACAACCTTCATCTCTAGATACTATGTGAACTTTGTCCAAAGTTGCATGCTTTTTTTGTATAAATTTGCGCACTCCTCATCCATACTCTTAATTATTGCTACTTAGGTTATGGTTGTTGTTTCTCTTTGTTCCTTCTCCTCAGGTGGTGTTTGTGGTGTAGTGCATGATTCCAACTGCCCGATTTAGGTTCAAAATCGTTGAATGACCTCACATATTTTTTATACTTACTCCTACAGTGTAGCTTCTACCACCATTGATACCTTTGGAATATCCTTATACAATTTCTGGATGATCCTCTATATCCTCTATGCCTATTTCTCGACCTCGTCCTTCTCCTTAAATATCCTCTCGTCCTTTTCTCAAACTCACTCTTCTCCTACAAATAAGTTGTGTAATATTTCTACAATTCTACCTTATATGTCACTACCTTATCTAACTCACTTGACATTTACTCTATGTGGAATTGTATTTCCTATGCAATAACTATTACACATCAACATTACTCGCTTTGATAAGTGTTGCAAGTGTCGCATGTTGCTCACAAGTGTTGCAAGTGTCAAGCAAAGCATACTGCCATGATGTCTATGTCATACTTATGAAGACACTAAGGAGACACTTAAAATGCCTTAAACACTTGATTTGAAGGAAGAGGAATGGTTAACTGAAGTTGAGTACCTCTTACCACCTAAAAGAATCATTGAATCTAGGGTTTTAGAAGAGAGAACTCCCCTATATCACTCTTAGGAGCGCTGACGCTCCTCTATAAAGTGCTAGGGAGCGTTATAACACCAAACAACCTTGCAAGAGGAGCATTATTGATTTTAGAAGCATTGGCACCCCCCTAAAGCCTACTAGGGAGCGCTATTGCGCTCTGATGGCCCTTTTGAGGGAGCACTACCTATTCTGGGCAGGAGTTGGTCTGTTGAGGAGAATAAGGGGAAGATATTTCAATCTTGGAAGGTAGTTGCATTCGAATTCCTAGTTCAACCATGATCTTAGGGAAGATCCCTGACTCAAGGAGGAAAATCCTCAACTTACCCTAAAGATAACTCAAGAGGTTAGGCCTCTCTAAACCTATATAAGCAGGCTCTATGATGGTGGAAAGAAGGAATAATTGGAAGCATGAAACCTATGATATCATAGGAAACATACACTGAACTGGAGGAAAGTATTCAGTGAAGTTTCTATCATTTGGATCGTGGACCTTTTGAGCAAGGGTTAGACAAAGGGGACTTGACGAAGCTGTTGCATTCACATCTACGGTTGTAAGTTACTTCTGTCATTGTTCTCATTAATATGACACGCTTGGCCTGTTTCTTTCTTGTTTGTGTTTAATCTCACATGAACTTGTCTATGATAGATAGGTCTATTTCAAGCTAATATCAATAGAGTAGGAAGTGTTTGTACT
>JASDQU010587372.1:28095-44845 GCA_032191745.1 Picea mariana | reverse complement strand
TTAGTCCTCCGTCTGCTAGCCCTCCATCCAAGCCACCTCAGATCGAGAAACCTTTATTTGACTCCATCTTACGCCCTCCTAAGAGCACTATCCAGAAATCTACCTTTAATCCTAGTTCACGGGCTGCCCAAAACTACAACATCGTTGAAGATTTGGCTCAAGCACCATGTGCTATGTCTGCTTTGGAAGTGTTACAACACTGTCCCAGCCAACGTAGAATGCTCTTAGTTTCCATCGGTGCTTTCGATCCTGAGTCATCTAATAACCTCACGTTTAATCTGGATGATCATCAACCTTGACTCTCCCACCAACTAGCTTTTCAGATCAATGTTGTTGTTCACAATCAACAAATCCACCGAACTATCGTGGATGAGGGAGCCTCTACTTGTGTCATGTCTTTAGCTTGTTGGAAAGGCTTAAAATCACTTGCCCTTAACAAATCCCCTATGATGTTACGTGCTTTCGATGGGTGATGTTTTCATCCTCATGGACTTTTACAATCCTTAGCCATTCAGTTGGGCGGAAAAACTGTTATTGTTGATGTCAAGGTGGTCGATGCCCCCCTCGATTACAACCTACTACTTGGAAGAAGTTGGTTCTACACTATGACTTTCGTTGCCTCGTTGGTGTTTCGATGTGTACAATTCTCCCATCAAGGCAAAATTGTCACTATCGACCAACTAGATTTCTGTACACCCGACGCTCGTGCCCCTGTCACCAACAACATTCCTTTTTTGGGAGACCAAAAAGTTACGTATGAAAGCGTTGGTGTTGGCTTATTGAAAGATTCTATCCTTATGGGTACCTTCCCTACACCACTTCCACCCACCACACATCATATTTCCACCGTCAATATGATTTCGACTATGGCTTATCAATCTTTGGAATCATCTGACCCTTGGATTAAACCTAGTCCTATGGAATTCGATGTACTAGGTGACACCATGCCACTTAGTCCAGCTGAGGCCGCATACATTGCTATCCAATCTGCCTCTCCCTCTCTAGACAACCCACACCTATTGGCACCTGATGCCTACTCGATGTCGTCATGGTTGGATTCCCTATCTTCTACAATCGATTACATTTCCCAAATTTTTCCTTCTGACGTATCTATAATGGAAATGATTAGTATTGACGATGTACCTTGGGATGATAACCATCATCGATCCTCCTTTCTTCCGCCTTTGGAAGAAATTCACAAAGACATACACTCTGTCTCCCCCCCTGATGTTACCAATTCTCCACAATATCCCATCCTCACACAAGATACTCTTTCTGAGGGGAATCTAGGTAATATCTCTACTATGATCATTATTGATATTTCGATCAAAGAAGGCATTGTGGAAAACATTAACCTTGGTGCAAATTGCACACCCAAAGAAGTGGTATCTTACACCGCTCTGTTTAAAGAATTCTGCGATGTCTTCGCTTGGAGCTATGAAGAAATGCTAGGGATTGACCCCTCGATCATCGTGCATGAAATCAAGACTTACCCAGGTGTGAAACCTGTTCGATAGAAACTCTGCCTGGTTCATCCCAAGAAAATCACAGCCATAAAGGCAGAAGTTGAGAAACTTTTAAAATCTGGCTTTATCTATCCTGTCCCTTTGACAGAATGGGTCTCCAACCTTGTTCTAGTTGCCAAAAAATAGGGGACCATTTGTGTCTGTGTTGATTATAGGAATCTCAATAAGGATTGTCCAAAGGACAACTACCCTATTCCCTTCATCGACCAAATCATTGATAATTGCGCTGGGAGCGTAATCTTCTCTTTCATGGATGGTTTCTCCGGGTATAACCAGATTGAAATTTTACCTGTTGATCAACATAAGACGACCTTTATCTTCCCATGGGGAACTTTCGCCTATCGAAAGCTACCTTTTGGTCTCAAAAATGATGGTGCTACTTTCCAGCGGGCCATGTCATACGCTTTCCACGATATCAAGCATATTGCAGAACCTTACCTCGACGACTTACCTTCCCACTCATCCAATCGATCAGATCACATTGATCACTTACGGGCTATTTTTCTTCGATGTCGGTTTTACCGTATACACTTGAACCCACATAAGTGTATTTTTGCTATCGAATCTGGTCGAATTCTCAGTTTTTTTTTCTAAAGATGGGATTCGGGTGGATCCCTTAAAGATTAAGTCTATTCTAGCCTTACCCCCGCCTACTAGTTTGACCCGACTCCAAAGTTTGCAAGGAAAAGCAAACTTCCTTCGCCGTTTCATTTGTAACTACGCTGAGATAACTAAAGGATTCATGTGATTGTTGCAGAAAAACACCCCTTTCATCTGGGATGACATCGCTCAATGATCATTTGATGCTCTCAAGCATGCCTTGACAAACGCACCTTTGTTGCATCCTCTAGAGTATACAAAGGACTACATCCTTTACTTAGCTACCTCCACTTCCACTATTGCAATGGTGCTAGTTCAGGAGGACCCCAACGGTGAGGAACATGTGATCTATTACCTGAGCAAGAGCCTATATGAACCTGAACTCTGATATTCACATGTAGAGAAACTGGCTCTGGCAGCCGTCATCGCTGTCCAAAAATTTCTCCATTACATCCTACTACGCACCACCATGGTGATTGTAGATTAAACCCCATGTACCATGTCTTGACACGTCAAGTGCTCGGGGAAAAAAACTCTAAATGGATCGTCATCCTTCAGGAATTCGATCTTGAATTTGCGAAGTCCAAAGCCAAAAAGTCCCTGGTGTTTGCGTAGCTTATCTGCGATCTCCCCCATGCTGATGAAGATATCGAACCTAGAGATTCTCTCCCCGAAGAAACTCTTTTCCTCATCATCACCTCTGATCCTTGGTATGGAGACATCCTCCTTTATCTCCAAACCCAATGCTTTCAACCTAACACTTCCCATGAAGAGCGTCGACGTATTTGCCACCATTCTCGTCATTATCTTATCATCGGTGACACCTTGTATTGCCATGGTATTGATACTATCCTTTGATGATGTTTGATTCATGCAAAGGCTGAATGCGTTCTGAATGACTGTCAACTTGGAGACTATGGCAGTCACCTTTCTGGGATGGCTATAGCCCAGAAAATTCTACGTGACGACTATTTTTGGCCCTTGATTTTCAAATATTGTATTGAGGCAGTCAAAAAATGCCCACCCTGCCAAGTTTTTAATAACAAGGCATGCACCCACCCTACTACACCGCACCCCGTTATCACCATCGGCCCCTTTTCCAAGTGGAGTATCGATTTCATGCAATGTAAGCCTATCTCAGTCGGGGGGCATGGTTATACAATCGTCGCCATCGACTACTTTACAAAATGGGCTAAGGCTATGCCTACCTTTCTGAATGATGGTCATACTGCATCTCTTTTCATTTTTAACAACATCATAACTCATTTTGGTGTACCATGCGCCATTGTCACCGATCACGGTTCACACTTTAAGAACCAAATGATGAGTGAATTGCATGCCAAGTTGGGTTTTCGCCATGAAAACTCATCCCCATACTATCCTCAGGCCAACGAACAAGTTGAAGCCATAAACAAGGTCCTCAAAACCATGATTCAATGCATGGTAGGGGCAAATAAGACATCCTGGCATCTACAACTTTTCTCCGCTCTCTGGGCTTACCGTACTTCCGTGAAAACCGCAACTGGGTTCACTCCTTTCCATTTAGAATATGGCATCGAAGCTATTTTACCAATCGAGTGTGAGATTCCATCTTTGAAACTTAAAGTAGAACTCCTACCCCATACTTCTGCCGAAGAAGAACGTTTCTTATATCTGACCAAACTGGACGAAACACGTCGTGATGCCACTCTCATTAATGAGGCACATTAGAAATGGATAAAAAATCAATATGACAAATCCGTCCATCCTCGGACTTTTGCAGAAGGAGACTTAGTCCTCGTCTATGACCAGGCTCATGAAAAACTAGGGACATATAATTTAGAATCTCTTTGGCATGGCCCTTACATTGTGAAACGTGTTCTGCACATAGGCGCCTACGAGTTAGTCGATTATGATGGAATCTCTCTGGGAGAGCCCCGAAATGGGCTTTACCTTAAAAAGTACTATGCCTAGATCACCTATCATGTGTACTTTGTACATTATTGTATTTTAGTTTGGTGTGTCTATTTATTTCGCATGCTCGAGTCTTTACCTTTGCCATTCATAAATGTACCTTGTGTTTTCATGCGCAGATGACGTCTTCCTCTCCTATCTTTGTCGATTTTGCGGATGGCGCTAGTCGACACACCCAGAACATTGCTTCGGCTGCATGGGTCATTTACCAATATGATGAGGTGGTGAGTTCAAGAGGTATTTTCTTAGGACCAGCAACTAATAACCTGGCAGAATATCACGCTGTCATCGGACTTTTGACCCAAGCCTCCTCCCTCGGTATCTCTCGTATCATTGTTAACCTAGACTCCCAACTTGTGGTCTATCAACTTAATCGTATCTACGCTATTTGTAATCCTATCCTGCTACGTCTCCACCTACAAGTTCATCGTCTTGAACGAATATTTGATTACATCGAATACAAACATATTCCAAGAGGACTCAACAATGTTTCGGATTCGTTAGCCAATTACATCATGGATCCGTATCTCGCCCATAGATAAGGTTTCATGAAGGAAAACAAATTGTACATCATATGTAAATTAAAACACATCACATTAAAGACACCATCATTTGCAAATCTTCTAGCACTATAAAAACTCAGAACTGTATATATATACATAGCATGACTGAAAATGTTTTGATTACATCAAAAAAGTATTTGGAAGAGAACAATTTTGGGTCTTTACACCCATACAACATCGTCCGACAAGTCATACAAAATATACAATCACTAGAGAGACTAATCTCTCTGCACTGCATTATGTTGAGAGTAACATATCATTGCGCGCACTACTCGTCTCAGTAGATAATTAACATTCTTGGGAACCCCCACAGTGTGTCTCTGTAGATGTAAAGGCACTTCTCTCCTCCATAGAGGAGGAATTCCCATCGTAAGGCCTTGAAGGTTTCTTTCAACCTCCCGGAGACCTATCACTGGTGCCCCCGGATCTACTGCAACCTGAGCACCCCCGCGATGTCCCGGTACTAGTATCTCAACTGGGTGCACTACCCCCTTGTCTGCATGTTGAAAAAAACACATCCATCAAAAACTCTTCTACGTACCCAAAAAATATACATACGTTAAAAACTTAAAACAAAAAAACACTAGACAAGGTGTTATTTAGTCTCTCACCTGATGCATCCCAATCTTCCCCCACTGGTAGAATTAAATCCATGCTCCTGCTAAAGTCCACCTTGGCATATGGAAAGTCTTCTATCCAAAGATATTGGTGTCTCAGCCAAGCGAAGAAGTCACTGGTGAAACAGAACTCTGACTCTGCCACTAGTCTCGGAGACAGACTAGTCCACCGTTCCATCTGTGGTTCTCCCACTGGTTGTACCGCCAATGCAATCTAAGGCTGCATCTGGGGGATGCACTCTAAGAAGAATGAGACCAAGAAAGAACCATATCCGAACTGTTTCTACCCCATCCTACACCTCGAAACCTGTTCCTTCACATTCCGAAGAAACCCTGTGCTCCAGTTAAATAGTGTTGGCTCCAAACACTGTACGCCATAAGCTACCTGTGATCTCGATGCCAGATGTGCACTAGTGCTTCCTGTCACACTCTTGATGGTGAACAAAATAGACCGAATGGGTAACTCTCTGATATCCTTGATTGGGAATTTTACCCCCCACCAGTCTTGCTCCTAGGACACAATGACGTGCCAGATACACACCCACTTTCTTAGGAAGCGCCCTCTGTCTGGAAAAATCTATAGGAACCCCTCTTTTCAAGAGGCCAATCAAGAAATATACATCTTCCAACTCAATGGTTAGAAGCTGTGTCCCAATCCAAAACCCTTGCTCTGCGACATCCCACAAGATGATTATGTGCTCAAGCAAAAGAATCTCTTTCTTCATCTTTTACATTTTGAAGAATTTCCACAATCTCTCAACGTAGCCCGCGTTCGAGGACTCTGCAAAGAAGCCAAATCATCGAGCTCATGCTCCCGTTCCTTCCACTCAATCAAGTTCGTCACCGAAATCACCTACAAACAAAAAAAAATAAAAATTCATTATTCAACTTTTCGGCAATTTCTTAAGTAATTAAAAAACTTGAAATCCATTTCCCATACTGTTCAAAAAGGACCACGCCCTTCTTTTTATCACTCAATAATCACTACGCAACAATAAAACATTTTAAAATTAAAATGATTTTCATAATGGTTTCGTGGGTATATTTTTTATTTTTTTATGGATTCCTTAACAAAAACGATGTATCTACCCAAGTATCAAGGCGTTGGAATCTATGCTACCACCCTCTAGAAGCGTTTTTGTAAACAAATGTCTTTTTCCTATCGTTTTGAATAGAGGCCGATTTGATCTTTTTTGGGACGACCTAGGGATTCGTTTTTATTTATTTAAATATTTTTGTGAAAACAAATATTGAACCATGTAATTGAAAGAGGGGGAGATGAAGATCTACCTGGTCCAAACGGCAAGAGAAACGGTCAATCGTAGCTCCGGTATCAAGAAAAACAAGATCCACCTCCAAAGTGAGAATCTCCACTGCTACAAATCCTTATGCAAATGAAATGGTAAATGAAGATTTTTCTTGTATTACTATTTATAGATTTCCATTTTTTATAAGGTATAGTCATTTGTGGGTTTCTTTAACAATATAATGGCCTCACTAAACCTCTGGATTGCAGTTTTGACACTACAGGTTTCAAAGCAGTTCTGATCATTTGTTTACCTTGTCACATCCACGAGCATAGTCTTAGTTCGTTCTCAAGCTCGAGAATATAAGAATGCACTTGGTATAATTTTATCTCTTTTTCAGACCCGTATGGACACATGAAAAAGGAACCCCCTGGAGTCATCTTTAAACTCTTTTCAGACTCTCTAAACATGAAAAGATCGTCGAGTGATCTTGCTTCCTTTCACACTCATTAAAAGGTTCGAAAGGGCATCTTTCGAGTGGTATTTTATCTCTTTTTCGGCCTCGTGAGACTAACTGTACGAAAAAGGAACTGAGAGAGTTATCTTTTAAGTGTTTTTCCAGACTCTATAATCATGAAAAACCTTCAAGTTTTCTGTCTTTGGACTTGCTAAAAAAAACATCGACAGGCCCATACGGGACCGAACCCTTACTTCTTCCAGTTCGTTAAACAAAGGAAGAGGAACTTACCAAAGGTGAGTTATATCAAGCATGTGTTACCCTCCTCGAGCTCGTTAAATTAAAAAGAGGTACTCGTCTATCTGGATGGGGGGAAATTTGAAAGAAGAAAGCCAAGAAGTCTCTTGAGAACATTACCAAGTAATTCTTAGAGTCACCCTTGAACACGTCACTTTGTCTTTTGCACACATTATCATCCGTTGAACCTTTGCACTGAGCCAATCCTTTGAGTTTCTTTCACTCCTCTGGGTCACCCAACGTAAGTCACAAAATCCATTGCATCATCGAGTTTTGGTCCATGTCATGTTTCTGCTGTTGTGCCTTAGTGTTCAAGGGAAGCATCCACCTTGAGAGTCAGCCATCACAAATATCTTGTCTCAATACCCATGTCAGTCCATGTTCATTTGATCTACCAGTTACATCTCTATGTCCGTTTCATGTCATTGATGGGGGATACATCAAGGCCCTCCTTCGACGAGCCTATTCTTGTCGACTTCAACACATTATCCAGGAATTAAACTTAGAAACCAGTTAGTACTTTGGGACCTGCATGCCTCAATGGCAGGCCTCCTCACATCCGACAGCAGGTTTACATCATTGACCTCTGATCAGATGATTCCACAGATGTTTGACTCCAGATCATCCATTCACATTTGTTGGAATGTACTAGGGTACCTTGGGAATCATTAACATTAATGGTGATCTCCCTCGTGCTTGTTAACGGTTTACATCATTGACTAGTAATCAAGTGGTTTCTGCCATGTTCGACATCAGGACATCTATTCACATGGTTAGATTCATACTACATTGGGATCAGTAAGAAGACCCTGGGTTGAGTGATCACTTTGATATGTACTTTGCCTAGGTTGTGAAGGAGTTTCTCTTGAACAATGACACATATATTGTTACATAGATCCACTTTGTATTGGTCGTGGCTATGTCTTGTCATCTCATAGATCCACTATGTATTCTTCGTGGCTACGATCAGGTCAGGTCATCAAAGTATAGATCCACACTATATCCTCAGTGGCTATACCTTTTATCAATATTATTATGGATCCGCAGTTTATTTTATGGCGGCCATATCTTGCAAGTCTTGATCACCCAAGCATAGGTATGCCTGCCTTGGGTTTGAAACATGTCATGATATTTGTTGGATGTTTGTGTGTAGCTTCTATCAGGTTCTATGCATCTATACCCTTTCTTGAAAGTCTACAAATCATTTCATTTATCATTTCTCATCTTCTAACTTCATACTTTGGGGGGCAATATGTTACACATCAACATTACTCACTTTGATAAGTGTCGCAAGTGTTGCATGTTGCTCACAAGTGTCGCAAGTGTCGATCAAAGCATACTACCATGATGTCTATGTCATACTTATGACAACACTAAGGAGACACTTAAAATGCCTCAAACACTTGATTTGAAGGAAGGGGAATGGTTAACTGAAGTTGAGTACCTCTTACCACCTGAAAGAATCATTGAATCTAGGGTTTTAGAAGAGAGCGCTCCCCTATATCACTCTTAGGAGCGCTGGCGCTCCTCTATAAAGTGATAGGGAGCGTTATAACACCAAACAACCTTGCAAGAGGAGCGCTATTGATTTTAGAAGCGCTGGCGCCCCCCTAAAGCCTACTAGGGAGCGCTATAGCACTCTGATGGCCCTTTTGAGGGAGCGCTGCCTATTCTGGGCAGGAGTTGGTCTGTTGAGGAGAATAAGGGGAAGATCTTTCAATCTTGGAAGGTAGTTTCATTCAAATTCCTGGTTCAGCCATGATCTTAGGGAAGATCCCTGACTCAAGGAGGAAAATTCTCAACTTACCCTAAAGATACCTCAAGAGGTTAGGCCTCTCTAAACCTATATAAGCAGGCTCTATGATGGTGGAAAGAAGGAAGAATTGGAAGCATGAAACCTATGATCTCATAGGAAACATACAGTGAACTGGAGGAAAGTAATCAGTGAATTTGCTATCATCCGGATCGTGGACCTTTTGAGCAAGGGTTAGACAAAGGGGACTTGATGAAGCTGTTGCATTCGCATCTACGGTTGTAAGTTACTTCTGTCATTGTTCTCATTAATATGACATGATTGGCATGTTTCTCTCTAGTTTGTGTTTAATCTCACATGAACTTGTCTCTGATAGATAGGTCTATTTCAAGCTAATATCAATAGAGTAGGAAGTGGTTGTACTATTGTTTGTCTACAGGGCTCATCGAGGAGCAAAAGATTGGAGCTCAACTTAGAGCGTGCAGGGACAAATGCCAGTAAAAGGTAATTCTTTTCTCCTTCCTCCTCATACATTAGTTTGTATAGATATAAAAGGAAGTCAGTTTCCACGTTAAGCGTCTTCTGTCTTAAGAGTTAAGAGTCTAGCTCTCAAGAGGAGATCTACCTGTCCACAGGGAGATTTTCCTTCAACAATAACTATCTGCAAACCTTGTAGTACATCTATGGGAATCCATGAAATGACTAAGTTTAGGTGACTTATTACTCGTGCCTGCTCCTTCATCTTTGGTGTGGGGAACGCAATTGCATCTGGCGAGACATTCACAACTATACACCCTGCTACTATCTCTGACAAGTAAGAAGTGGTTCCCCCTGCTTCCTCAGTCGTGCTTGTTATGGTTCCTTCATTGAATCTTCACTCTGGTGCTATCTTTACTGCCTCCAATAGCTTATGCAATGTCATTAACTATTCCTACACCTCCTGGTGTAATTGTTCTTGTTTCTGCGATTCTTGTTGAACTGCCCCCTCTACGAAATCCCTCAATTGGTAGTCGATCCTGTTAATATCATAGTCCATCAAAGTGTATATAGTTGGTCCTTTATGGGATTTCATATTCTTCTATGAAGATATTTTTATCCCCTTACCCATATCTTTCCTCTTGTCCCCCTCTTTTGGTATTGTTTGTTGTACATCCCTTGTGTTATTTCCTTGTCCATTTCCTTAGTATTCTTATTCATTGTTAGGGTTCTCTATATTGTTTCGTTCAAAGGAACCTTCTAGTATATATCCCAATCCTACATAATCTATTGGATGTGTTCCTTTGTTATATTTTAATTTTTGTAGATCCATTCCTCTCTCGAGTATTTATTTTCTTGTATGTATATGTGATGACGGTCTTCCCGAAACCAAGAAATTGGTGTGTCAACCTCTACAAGATGTGGAAAAATGTGTGGTGTATTCTGGATGCACCTAATAATCCTTTCGTTGTATATAAAGAACTCAATGTTGGTGTATATATTTCTCCTCTTGTTCATCGTGTACTAGATATTCTGATACTTGGCGGCCAAGCACAACTTACCTCTCAGACCCAGAAACTTCACATCCTCTGGTTCATTCCACACTATGAACCAATAAGAATCAACAACCAAGGATAATGGAATTCCATGCCTTTGTCCTATGCATCCACACAATTTAAGAGGAATTAGTTTAGTAAGAATGACACCCATCTCATCGATACCCCTTTGACACACTTCTCAATTGTTTCTATCACTTCTATGGGAACTTGATCTTTCCTTTATTTCCATGGTAACTTACATGCCAATTATTGCATCACAATTCATAAAATTAGGTCGCATATGCTTGACACATCAAACCCATGCACCCCTCTGACTATTTGAAAATTCTCCCTCGTGGCTTCTAATAGAGCCTTGTCATTCTTTTTTTCTACAAAAAACAAGGTGGGATATTCCCCTTATGATGGTAATCCCATGATTCTCAGAATCAGGTCTGTGTATATGGAAATTGGCCTATACAACCACAAGTATCCACCATGCACATAGGTTAAGAAAAACTTGACACATGCATTAAACTCATTTCTCCTTCCAAAGTGTGGAATGTCAAATAGATTTAGTATGCCAACTCGTTCCAACCCTCAGGTCCATACCTTTGGCACAGGTATAGCCTGGCTTGTCACTGGATCTATTTTTAGTTCCAAGTATTATTGTGGTGCAAGTTCAAGGAACTTCACCATGTCTGTGATATCGTGGTCCACACATTTGAGTTGCAGTACCTTGCCTAACATATCCTCATCGACCATGACCCCATATGGGATTTCGGGCATCACCAATGGATATTTGGTATCCTTCTTCAACGTAACTAGTTTGGAATCATCCTTTCTTAGTGCAATGTAGTCCCTCGGAAACCTTGGCTCCAATGATGATTCTTTCTGAGTTTCCTCAAACTCTGGTTCTGCATTTTATACTCTCATTCGAGCTTTCTTTAATATGGATGTTGCTATCTTCGGTGGTTCCTTCTCTGTAATCTGGTTACTAGCAACAACCATTTCGACTTTGTGGTTTTTCCTAGACTCTACAACACTTTTCTTGACTCTCTCTCTTACTCACATGCAACTCCAAATGACAATCACCAATGTTTGTTGACCCTCCACGAATTTTTTTCTCCTTCACTAGTTGTCCACCTCCCTTCATGTCTGAATTAACTGTCAACTCCCTTAGTATTGTAGACTTAATGAATTCTTTAAATATACATTAATTCCAAATACTTCGCTAGATTTTTTCTTTGATTTTCTAGGCTATCACGATCTCTGTTGATTTTTCCCATTTAGGACAATGCGTCTTCGTGATGGGTTGTTATTACATCTTTTTAACCATCATTTCCAATCTTTAATTCCTTTAACGATCTTGTCGGTCACGTTCTACACAATTTTTCTTGTTTAGTCATTCATTCATTGCACAGTCATTGATTATGCACATAATTTACTTGCTCGACACAATTTTAGTCCATCTGTGTGACACTCACTTCTTCTACGCTCTTACTCTTGTTGAAAACTACTTAATGTTTTCCATTTTTTTCCACTTTTTTCTTTTATTTTTATTTTTCTTTTGCCTACTATAATACACTACTATGGTACATAAGTTCTTGCACAACTCAGATTAATGTGAAGATAGTTGACCATAACTATATAGTTTCAACCGACTTCCATTCAACAATCCTCCCAGGACTTCACCATTCAAGGTTTCTAACTACATAACACCTACTTCTGTCACATACTTGATCACATATGGACCTAACCAATGCATCCTAAAATTCCCTGGGTGCTGCATGAACTTGTTGTCGTATAGAAACACTAAGTCTCCCATTTGAAAATTTTTATGTTTAATATTCCTATCATACCATGCTTTTTCTCTATCATTCTAAACTTGTTGATGAACCCTGGGACAAATCGGTCTTCCTCGAGCTATAATAATTGTGAAAATATTTTCTCTACTATGCTAGAGTAAAAAATATTAGTAATCATTGCAACACACAAACTCAACACAATATTCCATTGGTATTACTGCTTATTTCCCATATAGAAATATGAAAGGGGTCTGTCCTGTCAATTTTTTCTTGTAGTCCTATATGTCCATAATACTACAGGAATCCTTAAGTCCCAATCATCTCTCCCTTCATTGAAAATATTTTTCAATGCATTCTCTAAAATTTTATTGAAGGCTTCTACTGTTCCATTGGCTTGAGGGTGATATGATGTGTTGCGTTGATGGTGAATTTGAAAATCCTCAATCAATGTTGCAATTGTCTTATTCAGGAAGTGTATCCCCTCATCACTTAGTAAAATGTGTGGTAATCCAAATATTATGACTACACTCTCAAAAAGAAATTGTGCAACATTCTTCTCACTAAAGTAAATGACTAGTGTTGCTTCTTCCCATCTAGTCAAATTATCTATCGCAATGATTAAATACCTAGCTCCCAATCTCCTGGTTGGTGTATTGATTGGTCCAACAAATTATATCACCCATTTATCAAAATCCCATAGTGTAACTTGTGTATGCAAAAGAATCTCATCCCTTTTGGATGGATTTCCAACCCTTTGAAAAACATCACATTACTGACAATATTCTTTAGTATCCTTGTGAAGTGTGGGCCACCAGATCTATGTGCACAAAATATCTTGTGATGTTCCTTTACCTGTGTAATGTCCTCTCGCAATACCTTCATGTGCTTCTGAGAGTATCATTGGTATTTCATGCTCCAACACACATTGTATTAATATTCCATCTACACCTAACATGTATAAGTTTCCTACAATTAGCTGATAGTTTGTTTCCTTCACCACTAGTTGTTGCTTTTGTGCAATTGTCACGTCTAATGGAGCCATCAACATACTCAATAATTGCACAATGTCTGCGAAGTAGTCTTCCACCATCTAAACTGCAAGTAAGTGCACATCCAACAAACTTTAATCTATATTCTCTACATCTTCTCTCGATAATATGCATGATAAGTGATGAGGTCCTATAATCAACTTCCTCGATTTCACAAAAACCTAAAAATCATTTTCCCAGAACAACATCAACCATCTTCATATTCACCTCCCCAACACTAGCATGTTCAATAAGTATCTTAATGCACAATGGTTTGTATACATCTTGAAATGACAAACCAACAAGTAGTGTCTAAACTTCCTCATTACATATACCATCGCCAATCCTTCGCGTTCTATTGTAGTATAGTTCATTTATGTTGTTGACATCTTCTTTCTTGCAAATGAGATTGGATGGTCTATGTATCCTTCTTCTTTTTGAGATAAGACTGCTCCTAAAACTATGGATGACGCATCCACATGAATATTAAATTCCTTCTTTCAATATGGAAATATCAATATTGGCGTAGTCACTAACTTCTACTTCAATGTATCTAACCCTTTTTGGCAGTCCTTATTCCACTTAAATTTATCTTATTTCTTCAAAAACATCTCCTTGGGTGATGTAATCTGTGCATATCTCTTAATGAACTTCCTGTAGTACTCTGTATGGGCTAGGGTTTCTCTTAACTATCTGAATGATGTGGGTGTTTGTAAGTCCAAAATCACTGCAATATTGGAAAGATACATTAGTAAACCCTGCTTACGTACCACATGGCCCAAAAAAATTCCAAACGATGCAGAAAAAATACATTTCTTCAGGTTCAATGAAATCTAACATCGCCTACACCTATCCAACATTATTCTTATTACTTCTATGTGATCCTTCAATAAAATAAACACAATCGAGTCATCTAGATAAAATTCAAGGAAATTATGAATAAATTCCTTAAAGGTTGTGACAACTACTCTTGAGAAAATTGCAAGTGCATTATTCAACCCAAAATGAATCACTATGTATTAATAGCTTCCCCATTCAGTTGCAAAGGCAATATTGTATCTGTCTTCCTATGCAATCTTTATCTGGTGATATCCTGAGAAAACATCTACGAAATAATAAGGCTCCTTCCCTCCTACATTCTCTATCACTTCATCAGTGAAAGGTGTTGGAAATGGATCATGCAGACATGCATCATTTAGCTTCCTTAGATCTACACAAATCTCGATTCCTCTTTTTTTCTTATCTTTCATTACCATTGTACTTATCCATTCTGATTCTACTACTGTTTCAATGATTCATGCTTCCAACATTCAATCTATTTTTTCCTTTAGCTTCTCTTTATACCTTGGATTCAGTCTGTAGGGTCTCTGTCTTACTGGCTTAGCATCTAGTTTCAAAGGGATCTTCATTTCTCCTAAGTCACCAACTATCCCTTTAATTTTTGAAAACATGGTTGGAAATAAATTTTGATACTCGCGTAACAAGTATGTAATCTTTTCTACAATTTCATCATTTTAGTAGTATCTTATCTACAAAAACTTGGTGTTCTCTTTTGTCACAACATTTACCTTTCATTTCCTTAGTGTCTTTGCATATGCAGCAAATTCAAGCTCTAAACCTTCTACTATGTATTCCCCCTAAACTTCAGGTACTTGTATATTCCTTGAATCTTCCTCATCCTTCTCTTCTTGAGCAACATTATAACATTCTCGTAATTCATTAACTATCATTGAATCTCTATGTACACTAGACACCAGTACTACATCCATAGGCCCTTCTTCTGAAAAAATCTTGTTTCTAATGCCCTGCAAAAATGGATCTATTAATGGAGATTCATTTTCAAAAGTAAATGTTACCTTAAATATTTGGGTTATTTCATCCTAGTTCGTTGTTTCTCGACACCTTTCTAGTTCTAGTTACCAGTTCTTAGGGATCATATCCAATGTATGTATGAACATATGCATCCATTCCTTCTTCAATATCAAACTCCATAAGTTTCTGCACTGGACAATATGATATTTCTAATAACTTACTCTTGCATATTTTTGGGTAATGTACTCAACCTCGATACCAAATATAACTTGCATCAATATTTTATAATGTTTCCAATATTCTATCCTTTCTTTATGTGAAACCCACCATCTGAATGGAGTAGCTCTCAAGACCACATCTAATGCCAACAATCTCTATTGTTTGGGTATATGTAACTCAACTTCATTCCAATCTCTATTGTTTGGGTGGACCACATAAATTCGTTCCAATCTAGCACAATGATCAAGTAATGTGGGCACACCTACATAGATATAATAGGGGCGCATTGTTGTCCAAATTAACTATGTGCACACATAACAGTTATAATGTGGACACAATGTTGTCCAAATTAAGTATGTGGACACATAACAGTTATAATGTGGACATGTCTTGACCAGATCAAAGTCCAGTTAGTTATATGTGGACAAAATTCTGTTTAAATTAAAATATTTCTTGTTTAGTTACGACTAGACATTCTTTGACTAAATATAGCAAATTAAATATTCCGAGGAATGAGCTCGAGATTATATCTAGTAAAATTGACATATCAATTCTCATTCTAGTATATAGAGTGACCACTACATAGATATAATAGGGGCACAAGATTCAAGTCGCAATTATTCATCTTGTCACACTTTCTCTACAACGCGCTCACCTAGTCACCCCACAAGACTGAGAGAGCTACCTAGTGATTCTCTCATTGGATTGTCGAACTTCCATTCATTCCATCACATTCCACTTTGTCACTTGTCACACATGCTTTGTCTCTTCACACTCGACTACGTCATTCATCATATTCACTCAAGGAACCCTTCATATTTTCTTCTGCATAGATTCCACTAGTTCTATCGTAGTCCACTCTATCACACCGACTTCGTCTCACCATACTCCATTGCGTCTGCAAATATTATTATGCATCATTGATCCTTTTTTCCTTTGATCCTTTTGGGCACTTCTGTTTGTGCACTATAACTGACCATATTCATCAACATTTTGACATCAATAACAACATATGCGCAATAAATGATTATGTGAATCCTATAGTCGATGGTACACTTAGTTGGAGAAGTATTAGCTCTTGCACCTTGGGTCTAGAAGAAGCCCTACAAAATTGGTAGCAGAGATTGCATGAAGTGTCCACAAGAAGATGTGCTCATATCACCTACTCATTTCTGGATTGGAAGTGAGGTATGTGATCCCTTGAAATATAATGGACTAACAGAAGTAGATTATTTCATGAAATAATTTGAATTGCAGATACTAGATCATCAGATATTGTTAGCTTTAGATGTCACATTAAAAGCGAGCTTGGAGAGATGGTGTATTGTGCATAAGGAAATAATAGACAATTGGAAGCAA
>JASDQU010587372.1:0-14739 GCA_032191745.1 Picea mariana | reverse complement strand
ACTTGACTAAAAGATACTATGACAAGAAAATGAAAGATTTCTCTGATTTTATTGCCAAATGTTTGGAATGTCAAAAGGTAAAGGCTGAACATAGACACCTAGCTGGGCTGCTACAACCATTACCCATTCCTTAGTGGAAATGGGAAGTTGTAACAATGGATTTCATCACCAAACTGCCCAGAACAAACACACAACATGATTCTATCATGGTAGTGGTGGATAAGCTTACTAAAGCTGCCCATTTTATTCCAGTAAAGCTTACTCACAAGGCAACTAACATTGTTGATAATTATATGAGAGAAATTTCTCGATTACATGGTATACCCAAGACAATTGTGTCTGACAGAGATCCAAAATTTACCTCAAATGTTTGTAAATGATTATTTAACGGATTTGGAACAAATTTGAATTTTAGTACAAATTATCATCCAAAATCACATGGACAAACAAAGAGTGTGAATCAAGTGATTGAGGATATGTTGAGGATGTATGTGATGGATAAACCATCAAAATGGGAAGAATGCCTACACTTAGTAGAGTTTGCTTATAATAATGGGTACCAACCATCTCTAAACATGAGCCCATTTGAGGTACTTTATGGCAGAAAGTGCAACACACCAATAATATGGGATGACCTAGCAGATAAAGCAGTGGTTAGGCCAGATTTACTCGGGGAAATGGAGGAGCAAATGTTGAAAATAAAACAAAATTTTAAGGCTTCCCAATACAGGAACAAAAACTATTCTAATAAGGGAAGAAATCGCAGGGAATTTAAAGTTGGGAACCATGTATTGTTGAAAGTGAAGGCCAACATAAGTTCCTTGAAGTTGGGAAATTTTTCAAAGTTGGCAGCTCGCTATTGTGGGCCATTTGAAATACTAGAGAGGATTGGTCTAGTAGCTTATATGATTGCATTGCTTGCATCTATGTCTGTTCATAATGTATTCCATGTATAATTGCTCAAGAAATATACACCTGATGCTAATCATGTTATTGATTGGAATGTTATTCAGGTGGATCAAGAAGGTGCTTTCCAAGTGCATCCGATACACATTCTAGACCGGAAAATCAAACATCTCTGGAATCAATCCATAGGGATTGTAGAGGTCCAATGGACCTGGTACGATCCCGAGGATGCTACTTGGGAGAATGAGGACACAATTCAGGTAGAATACCCACATCTTTTTGAGGATTTTTGAAAATTTTGTTTTATATGTGTACATAATGCACTGAGAACAATGCATAAATAAGGGGAGGGGATTGTAATACCCCTAGGTCGAACCCAATTGTAAATGTAAAATTAAAATGTACTTAAGCTAGTGAGTTGTTTGATATCATTTTTGTATGCACCTTTCATGGCATAGTGCACACATGTACTGTGCACTAAAATGATGAAGTGTTTACATTCCAGGATACCGTGCGCAACAAATTAAGTGCACGTGAGTTTGAGGCCAGGGAGCCTTTGTGTATATGTTGTGTTTTATAGGTTGGTGAGCCAGTTATTATAAGATAGGAGGATTATGTTTTGTATTAGTCCAGAGAGCCTAGATGCTAAAGGCCATTGAGCCTATTTTTGTATATGTCTTATCATTAATATAAAAGTTCTTAAGGAAATACCAAGATTACCCCCTAAAAGAGACATTGATTTATCCATAGATTTGATGCATGGAGTAGCTCCAGTATCCAAGACTCCATATAGGATGAGTACACCAGAATTGAAGGAATTGAAAATGCAACTTGAAGAGCTCTTGAAGAAGGGGTATATACGCCCAAGTGTGTCACCTTGGGGTGCCCCAGTTTTATTTGTGAAGTAAAATGATGGAACATTGAGACTATGCATTGACTTTAGGTAGTTGAACAAGGTAACTATGAAGAATAAGTATCCCTTGCCAAGGATTGATGACCTCTTTGATCAACTGAAAGATGAAAAAATATTCTCCAATATTGATCTTAGGTCCAGTTATCATCAGGTAAGAATTAAAGAAGAAGACATCAACAATACTTCTTTCATAACAAGGTATGGTAATTATGAGTTCACAGTGGTGCCCTTTGGATTATCAAATGCACCAGCTGTCTTCATGTGTTTAATGAATGGCATTTTTAGAGAATACTTTGATAAGTTTTTCATTGTATTTCTAGAGGACATTATTATATATTCTAATTCAGAGGAAGAGCATGAACAACACTTGAGGATGGTATTAAAAGTATTAAGAGAGCATCAGTTGTATGCCAAATTGATCAAGTGCTCATTTTATCAGAAGCAAATTCATTATTTGGTTCGTATCATTTTAGAGGATGGGATAGAAATGGATCCTATGAATATATAATCCATTACAGGATGGTTATCGGCAAAGAATGCGACAGAGGTTAGATCATTCATGGGCCTTGCGGGCTACTATAGGAGATTTATTGAAGGATTCTCAAAGATTGCACACCCAATCACTTCATTGCAAAATAAGGGTGTGAATTTTCGGTGGACATTGGATTGGGAAAAGAGGTTCCAACAATTGAAACAATTATTAACAAGTGCTCCAATACTAAGGATTGCAGACCCAAATGAAGACTTCATTGTATGCACAAATGCATGTGAATAAGGACTTGGTGGAGTCCTCGGTCAAAATGGGTTTGCTATATGTTATGAATCAAGGAAGTTGAAGGAACATGAAAGACACTATGCCACTCATGATTTGGAGTTGGCAGCCATAGTGCATGCCTTGAGGAAATGGAGACACTCCCTCATGCGGAAAAGGTTTGAGCTGAGGACATACCATAATGGTATGAAATATTTATTTGATTAGCCAACTCCAAATGCTAGGCAAAGAAGATGTTTAGAATTTCATAGTGAATATGACTTTGATTTAAAGCATATCAAGGGGAAAGATAACAAATTGGTTGATGCACTTAGCAGAAGAGTGCATGAATTGCATGCTACAACCATTATCATGTACCAATCATATTTGAAACAAAGAATTTTGGAGGATGCAAAATTAAATTTGCAATACTAGGAATTAGTGGAAAAATTACAGCAAGGTAATTTGCAAGAGAAAATTGAAGAATATAAGCTAGATAATGATGAAATTCTGAAGTACAATGGCATAATTTATGTACCAAATTCCCATGAATTGAAAAATATGATATTGAGATAAATGCATAATGTACCTTATGCTGGGCACCCAGGTTATCAGAAAACTATTGCAGCTGTCAAGAGCCAATATTATTGGCCAGGAATGAAGAAAGAAGTTGTTGATTTTATTGCCAAATGTTTGGAATGTCAAAAGGTAAAAGCTGAACATAGACATCCAGTTGGGTTGCTACAACCATTACCCATTCTTGAGTGGAAATGGGAAGTTGTAACAATGGATTTCATCACCAAACTACCCAGAACAAACACACAACATGATTCTATCATGGTAGTGGTGGATAAGCTTACTAAAGCTGCCCATTTTCTTCTAGTAAAGCTCACTCACAAGGTAGCTAACATTGTTGATATTTATATGAGAGAAATTGCTTGATTACATGGTATACCCAAGACAATTGTGTCTGACAGAGATCCAAAATTTACCTCAAATTTTTGTAAAGGATTATTTAATGGATTTGGAACAAATTTGAATTTTAGTACAAATTATCATCCAAAATCACATGGACAAACAAAGAGTGTGAATCAAGTGATTGAGGATATGTTGAGGATGTATGTGATCGATAAACCATCAAAATGGGAAGACTACCTGCACTTAGTAGAGTTTGCTTATAACATTGGGTACCAACCATCTCTAAAGATGAGCCCATTTGAGGCACTTTATGGAAAAAAGTGCAACGCACTAGTAAGCTGGGATAACCTAGCAGATAGAGAAGTGGTTGGGCCAAATTTACTCAGGGAAATGCAGGAGAAAATGTTGAAAATAAAACAAAATTTAAAGGCTTCCCAAGACAGGAAGAAAAGATATGCTGATAAGGGAAGAAATCATAGGGAATTTAAAGTTGGGGACCATGTATTCTTAAAAGTGAAGGCCAATAGAAGTTCCTTGAAGTTGGAAATTTTTTCAAAGTTGGCAACTCACTATTGTGGGCCATTTGAAATCCTAGAGAGGAATTGTCTAGTATCTTATATGTTTTCATTTCCTGCATCTATGCCTGTTCATAATGTATTCCATGTATCATTGCTCAAGAAATATATACCTGATGATAATCATGTTATTGATTGGAATGTTATTCAAGTGGAGCAAGAAGGCGCTTTCCAAGTGCATCTGGTACACATTCTAGACTATAAAATCAAATAGTTTTGGAATCGAGCCATAGAGATTGTAAAGGTCCAATGGACCTGGTATAGTCCTGAGGACACTACTTGGGAGCATGAGGATGTAATGCGGGCAAAATACCCACATATTTGTTAGGATTTTTGAAAATTTTGTTGTATATGTGTACATAATGCACTCAGAACAATGTATAAATAAGGAGAGGGGATTGTAATACCCATAGGACGAACCCAATTGTAAATGTAAAATGCAAATGTACTTACGCTGGTGAGTTGTTTGATATCATTTTTGTATGCACCTTTCATGGCATAGTGCGTGCATGTATTGCGCACTAAAATGATGAAGTGTTTACATTCTAGGATGCCACACGCAACAACTTGAGTGCATGGGAGTTTGAGGCCAGAGAGCCTTTGTGTATATGTTGTGTTTTATAGGTTGGTGAGCCAGTTATTATTATCTAAGAGGATTATGTTTTGTATTAGGCTAGAGATACTAGATGCTAGAGGCCATTGAGCCTATTTTTGTATATGTCTTATCATTAATATAAAATACATCATTGTGCATAGACCGACCATGATAAAAGAGTATGGGTGACTAAAATCGACTAGTTAGGGAAAAGGGGGGATAAAAGTTAAGAAAAAGGGCTAATATAGGGATACTAAGCCAAAAAGAAATATTATATTAATATTCCTTAAATCATAAAATATGGAAAATTATTTTTATCCTAAGTTCTAAGGATGGGGACAAGTGGACCAAAGTAGCTCCCAACATGACAAGTGTAAAGTTGGGAACATGCACACATATAGTTTGGAATTAGTTCATTTTCCTATCATTTGATCATCCATTCAATCATTCCATGATCATTCACTCACTCAATCAGTTGTCCTCTGTACCTTCCTATCATTGTACCTAAACTTGTATCCATACCCATACCTGTTTGTGTACCTAGTTAGCTTGGGAGCTGGACTGAAGAAGCAGGTTGTCAGGCCCATGGGATATTGAAGAGGCAGGTTGTCATGCCTGTGAGAAATCTGTTAAGGTGAGGGAATTTTTGGGAATTGATTTCCGAAGGTGATAAATTGTAGCTACAGGGCTCTGAGACTTCCTATTCGACCTATTTTTGAAGCCCAGAAAGGAAGTGGGGCAGTCGAGGGACTGTTGAGTAGAGAAGAGGCACACTTCCTAGGGTGGTACATGCATGTGGGGAATGAGGAACTGTAGGCTTTTAGTTTGAGTTGGCACCTATAACAGAATATTTCATGTTGTCTGAGATACATCAACCTGGTTAGGAATTTTTTTACCTGTGTGGAGTTTAGTCCCAGCTCGGGGGTGACCCATTGCTGAGAGTGATGAGGAGTGTGGTATAAGACTAGGAGGTTTGTGGAAGTTCTGCATGGAGTGGGTGATATTCTTACCAAGGCAAGTGTCAATTGTGTGATAAATTACATGTTGCATTATTATTTACATGTTTTTTTTTATGGGTTTATGCTATGTGTGGTTTATAACTGTCCTTATATTTATGGGTATTGCATATATATGCCACATGTATATGTTTACTGTTATTTCAGTATGAATCCATGAATTTATAGAATGTATTTGTTTGTTTACATTTTATATATATATTTCTACAAGATTTCTGTGTGTATATGTTTTAATTGCATGCAGTTCAAAAAATTTATGTGGCATAGCTCAGTTGGATGCTGGGTATGTTACAGTATGTTGAGTAGAGAATGAAAGCATTTTTTGGAGTAGCATGGCCTAGCCTAGGTGGCTGGGGATGTTACATGTAGTGTCTCATTCATGGGCGCCTTTGTAGAGGGTGTGTGGTACCTTCGTTCGTAATGCATTTTTTCCAAGCCCATTAATTTCCATTCTTTTATTCTTTCATAATTTTAAGGAAATGTTGAAGGTTAGTTCCTTGGCATGGTGACCAGATAATGGAAATGTCACCCCCAAACACATAGTGGAAACAAGAAGGTTGACTCGTGATGATACCCCCTTTCTCTCATCCATGCAACTGAGAGCCATTACCCTGGTTTGGTGACCAGATGATGGCAATGTCATACGACTAGATATCCTTGGACGTGATAGGTCGGCTCGTGATGAGACCACCTATCATTCAACTAACCCTTTCAGCATTCTTTATCATATTGTGGGTCCCCTTTACTCAAAGATAAGTGTTTCACTGCTTTCTTGGTGATCCTTGGGATAATCAAATGGAAGGTTCATACAAGGCTTTTATCTTTTACCCAACATTAATCCATCTAGGCCTTCATCCCCTTCTTCCCATAGAATGAGGGACAAGCCCTTCTTGGGTCAATACAGCCTAAAATCCCAAGAGATAAGTTAATGGAGGGGAACAATGCTGGAAAGTGGTAAGTATGGTTAGGAATGGTATGATATCTCTTCAAGGGACTTCCTAGTAACAAACCCATCCCCAAGGAATACCACTTACTAGGGAACAATGTCAACCACCAAGGTGAAGCAGGGAAAAAGTTATAATGTCCAAGAATATATCATGAAATCTAGAGTAATCTAAAATACAACATACTCAAATGGATTAAATATTGAAATGATGCTCACCATAATACTACCTTGTAACTTATGGAGCAAGTCCCACTTCCTTCCAGAAGCGATATGATGTAGTGGATTCCATTTTGAAATATGTGACCATCGGTGGTGGTGAGAGGGGTATACAACTGTGAAAAAGAGTACTATTGGTCACGTAGTCTCTTAGCACTCCATATCTGTAATGTGAGGACCTCGAGACATGATATATTTATTTATCCACAAAATGTGGATAACAGTGTGCATAGATCTTCTACGACAGTTTATGATATTTTTGAATGCTACAATGTTGTTGAGGAAGACAACGAATATGAAGACCCAAGAAATGTGCAAATACCAGAAATTGAAGGAGAACATGCATTAGAGGGTCTTGATCTTGAATCTATTGTGTATGTAAATCTATTGAGAACATGCAAAATGAATATTGGCATAGAGGAAAATACCAAGTTTGAGAACACAGGAGACGATTGGAATGAAGAAACTGTTGAACAAATTGTTGATTTACTATGTGAATACTAGGACCTGTTGCCAACTAAATTTTCAAAGATGAAAGGGATTATTTGGGAGGTAGGAGAGATGCAGTTCCCTTTGAAGCCAAATTTCAATCCTGTGAGGCAGAAACCATACAGATTGAACCTAGTGTATAAGAAGAAAGTGAAATGAGACATAGACAGGATATTGGAAGCAAGAATTATTGAACCTATCGTAGAATTAGAGTGGATCAGTCTGATTGTAGTTCAAGAAAATAATATAGGGGGAATTAGAGTCTACATAGATCTTATAAAATTAAGTGATGCTTGTTTACATGATCCGTTCCCTACCCCATTTACAAATGAAGTGTTGGATAATGTAGGAGGATAGAAAGCGTATTCATTCATGGATGGATTCCCAGGCTATCATCAGATTAAGATTGCACAGGAAGATAGATATAAGACAACATTTGTGACCAAATGGGGAAGCTATCAATATACAACTATGCATTTCAGCTTGAAGAATTCACCAACAATATTTTCTAGAGTAGTTGTTGCATCTTTTAAAGAGTTTATCTATAATTTCTTAGAAGTATACTTAGATTAATAGAAAATATTTGGTCTGTTTAAATATCATGTTAAGACTCTATGTTTGATGTTGGATAGGTGTAGGAAACTCTATATTTCATTGAATTTGAAGAAGTGCATTTTTTGTGCATGTTTTGGTATATTGTTAAGACATGTAGTATGCAAGAAAGGGATATTGGTTGATTCTGCCAAGACTATTGTGATTGTGGATTTTCCATCACCTACTTCAATGTGATAGCTAAGAGAAATGTTGGTTCATAAAGGATACTACAAAAAAATTATTAGACGATAAATGCATATCACAACCTCGTTGGAGAAACTATTAAAGAAGGAAATAAATTTTCAATGGAATGAGGAATTTCAGCATAGATTGGATACTTTGAAGTAGAAACTATTACCTTGTTGATTTTAGTATTTCCATATTGAAATAAGGAGTTCTATGTTCATGAAAATGCGTTATATATAACATTAGGCACAGTTCTATCTCAGCCAGAGGAAGGAGAGTTGGATCATCCCATTTCATTTGTGAGCATGAAGTTTTCAACTATAGAACAAAACTATACTACCATAGAGGATGAAGGCTTGACAACGATATATGCACTACAAAAGTTTAGACATTATTTTTTGGGATATCAATTTAATATGTGTTATCACTCTGTAATTTCCAGAGGTTGTAGAAGAAATTGACAGAGGTAAATACCAAACCACTTTTGAAGATGGGATCTAGCCTTGCTAACTTCAGAGAGGGATCTCTCTCTATAATTCATATTTTTTTGAGTTTTAAAATGTTAGGCTAGTTATGATAGTTCAAATTTTGTTTGTTTGTTTGAAATAATTGGCTAAAAGAATGCTTAATTTTCCATTGGGCTATGGGGTTTGTACTCAAATATGAGGATCAATTTCAGATTTTATAAGGTTTTCTCCACAAGGCAGGGTAATTAAATTGTTGGATATGTTCATATTAAATGGAATGAATAAGAGGAACAAGAGGGGAAAGTCCACTAATCATAGGAGCAGTTAAGAATTCCTTCACTCAGTTTCATATGAAAAACATACAGATCATTAAACAGTAGAGACGGAGTATATAAAATAAATTTTTTTCTTTTGACTTTCTTTTAATGAATAGAATTGAAAATACTTGAAATGATTATAGAGAATCATAAAACATTTAACAAAGAGAGAAATACATCACCAACAATTTGACACAAGAATCCTGTGAATAAGTCTCTTTTATTATTGGTCGATCCTTTGAAAGATTACACAATAGATCCTAGGTGCAAAAATCAACCCTCAATACTTAGAAGAGAGAAGTATTTATAAATCTATTTACATCAGACCTTGTCATAAATGACTAGGATATTATGGAGGAATATCTAACTAACTAGATCTCTAAAATACAAAATATAGGGATTTGTTAATTTTCTCGGATCCTTTGTGTTGATTTGGTGGAAGTGGTTGGTGACTCATCTATCTAACTTTGGCTAGCTACTCCATGCTAACTAGAACACCAAAATTGTCTCTATTCAAGTAGTGTGCATAGGTCTTCCCACCTCTTTTTACCTGGGATGGAAATCTTGAGTAATTTCCTGTATATCTCATCTATTTCAGTATACTTAGAAAAAGTAGGTTTAGTGATGAATATATGCTGAATATCATGTTGAATATTCAATTCCAACTGTAGTGTCTCCAGGAAAGCTTTACAAGCAATGCTTCCCTGTATCCTTGCAAAATTTGAACTGTTCTTTTCCACTGCACTCATTTTCTGTTCGTAATCAGACAGAGTGATCAATTCATCATTTAGTACTAATAATCCAGGAATAAATTTCTTATGTAGCACTTCAAACTTATTGAAAAATATCTACACACCTATGTCCATCACTTGGGCCTTTTCTTATAGTTGCAACATCAATCCTTTTTTGGTCAGGACCTTCTTGATCTCAAGAATGGTATTTGTTCTATCCTCAATTTCTAGTTCTTCTAACTCCTTGTTTTTGGAGTTCATAAATATGATAAGTTGATTGGCCTTTGTGGGTCTTTCTCCTAACTCTTCCTTGATTATCTCAATTGGTCCTCTATCCATCTGTACTAATTCATGCTGCTCAAAGAGGATTTGTATGGATGTCCATATTTATGACATTGACTTGTTGATATCTACCCAAATATTTTTCTTAGATTGGGGTAAGGTTTTTTCTATGACAATCTCTTTATGTAGTTGTTGTAATTGTTGACTAAGCCTTTGAGACTTTTTCATCTCTACTTGTTAACTAGCTTGGAACATGGACTTCAATTCCTGCAAGTTATTTACCTCTTCCTGTAGTATCCTGATCTCCTCCCCTTTAATGGACATGTGTTCCATGGATTTTACAAGTTTGTCTGGTGCATCTGAAACTTGTATTGGGATTGCTGATGGAATTTTTGTTGATGTGGATGCTTCTACTATTCTAATTTCTGTTAGAGGGACTACCTCTAGTGGTATCATGGCCATATGCACATTCTGTTCCTTTTCCTTTATTAGTTTATCCATTTCTTCTTCCATTTCTATTATCTATGCATTCTCTTTCATGATAAGCTTCAACATTTCTTCTTTGTGGCCTTCAGTCTGAGCCACTTCTTTGGCTTGTGAATCCTCTGTAGTTGGAAGCTTCAACTTCTTTCTGAGAGATGTTATATCAACATTATTCTTTTTTAATAAATCCTGTGCTACCTTGACATTTGTTGGGTCATAACTAATGTTCAACACCAATTCTACTAATGATTTGATTTTGTTGTCCTTGGCCAAATAAGAGATTTTCTCCAACTTCAATTGCGACTAAATGTTGTTCAGGGATACCTAAAACTTTTAAGAAATCATTGAGGTATTTTTCAAGGTATAGAATATCATCTCTCTTTTCTACCTATGCATATCCATTCGGTCCACTGGATGGACTTCCTTTACATCAAACTCAAAGGAAATATTCTTATAGTCTGCAGTTTTTTTAGGATGAGGAACTTGTTCTTGCAAGAATTCCATTTGCATTCTTCCTCTCTCTATGTCAAATGTTGATAGCATCCTGTGTTGAGCAGTGGAGGTCTACTTCCATAACTGCTCATAGGTGTTGAATTTGAGGAGCTCATTTCTTTGTTTGATTTGTTTGTACTTGTCAAAAATATTTGACTCTCTTTGCTCATGAGATGATTCGGCTTTCAAAGTAGTGTTTGTTTGTCTTTGAGATGATGATGTAGACACTATTAACTAACTATATAAATAGGCTAAAGAGTGTGGTCCCTCCATGACTATGGTGGACTGCATTTCTCCTTCCTTGAGAAATTCTAGTGCATGACTGGTCTTGGCCCTCTTTCTGTAAACTTGGAAAACCTCAGCTGATACCTCTGTGACAGAAGGGTAAACCTAATTTCTTGATATCTTTTCTGCTTTCTTTTGAGGTGTGTTAGCATTTGAGGCAATTACAGGGCAAGGTTGTTCCTTTGTTTCTATCAATGTTTTCTCATGCCACTCTGTCTGGTGCATATATTTCTCCACCTCTGGCTTCTGTGTGTGAACATAAGGAGTGCTCCTTTGTTTGACTCTGAGCTCTGAGATGACATGAAATGGGTCATAATCCCAAGTGGAACTCTGAGAAAACCTCATCTGTTTCAATGGGTCATCTGTTTCTTCTCCTGTTGATCTGTTGTTTCATATGAAAGGGCCAATGTGGGTCCTGATTCTGAGTTTTTGCTTCTTCTTTGCTGCAACAAAGTGGATGTTATCTGAGTTCACCATATGTCTTACGTATTCTAGTGAAAAAATACTCACAGGGAGGTATTTGGGAAACCTATAATGTGGAAGCTCACACCCATACACTCTTATCTCTGTGTGGTTTTGGTATAAATACCAATCCCCTGTCTTGGATAGATCAGAAAGGTGAAGTATTCTCTGAATTTATTCATTGATCCTTCGCTCTATGTTGTTGTTCAACATGCAAACCACTAGGTGATAGAACAGGTCTATCAAGTCCTTGAAATTGTACTCTACTGAATATTTCCTCACCAATGAGGTCCATGAGGTCACTGACTATGGGTTTCCTTCTTGGTTTAATTTATGAAATGCACATTGAAACTTGTCTGACTGAAAATCCAAGAACATATAAACCAGGACTAAGGAATATATAAACATTCCTTCAGTTGAAAACCCGAAAAGCTGATCATGAATGTTATCAACTAGAAATTGACTGAAATTAAATTTAATTGTGGCTCTTTCTTCTGTGGAAATATAGATAGAAAACCTAGAATAGGCTCATCTACCCATTCATCTGAGAAATAACCTAATAGGTAAAAAAGAATGGAAATGATTTGGCTGTCCTTGACAGTGAAGATGGAGGATGAATAAGGGGGGTTTTTCTTGGGCAATTGGGCGTCTTCTAGTAGAAAAATCTCAAAAATATGGGCTCTTTGGGGAAAGGTGAGCTTCTGGTACAAGTCATTTGGGGATTCAATGGAAAATGGGATGGTTGCATCATTTCTAGGGATTTGTAGCAACTGGTCAATGGATTCAGAGGTGACTGTGAACATGGTTTCACCAGAGGAGGAAGCAGTGGCCCTTTGGTCAGGAAAGTATTGGACTTGGTATCTGAGGGAAATTCGAGAAAATAGCAAGTTTGGGGGAACATATACAGAAGTAAGTTGGACTCCTAGAGTCCAATTTCATCACTTTGGTCCAGAAATATGTCTTTTATCCAAGAGTGCAATTCGAAGAAGTCGAATTTCCACCTCAGCTCTATGATTTTATAGTCCTTATCCGCCAGAGGGATGTGGTCTAGGTTGACAGGAGGGTGAAGGATCGGGTTCTCAAATGTATTATTAGACTTGGCCTTAGGGACCATGATTGACAAAGATTAAAGAAAATTAATGGCGGTCTGTGATTACCCGGGGAAACAAATATGTCTGTTGATGGTGGATGCTATGGCAGTTGGCTTGACAACTTGTTTTAGCACAGTGTCCACAGTGTTTATATAAGTAAATGGTGTTACAGGGTGATGAAACAGGGTTTTACAGTGTGTTGTAGGTGTCTGTTATGGCACGGGGTGGTGACAGGGAGGTTAACGGTCACGGGGATTGTTTTAATTGGGTAACAGGTATGTAGGATGGGACATATGGTAGGTGGAAGTAGGGTATGGGGTCGGAATTAGGTGCGTGGTTTTGGGATATTTCAGGGGGGGGTAGGTGGTAATAGGATTTCATAGGGGGGGGCTAAAATGTTGTGAGAGTGCCACATTAGGTGGGACTGACCTAGGGGAAACCACTTTTCAAACTCCCCCCCCCGCCCCCTCGTTAAAGGCAGAAAGGTCGGGGGGGGGTTCTGAAATGAGTTGAGGACGATTGATCTGTGAGGTAATGGGTGCTGCTGATGACAACTTGTGCAGAAATTAGTCACTACACGACAAAAGGTCTTTTTTGCTAGTAAACTTAGGATAAAAAAATGTGCTAGGTAGCATTAGGCTTACCTTTTTCCCCTTTTACATCATACATTATTTTCCTAAGCTAGAAATACCCAAATTTAATCAAAAAAAGGGTATTTTGACATCCCCTTTCAATTTTCATGAGACAAACATCACTAACCTATCTACTAACCTAGGCATCTAACATATTAATCTAGCTTAGACTGTTGGATTAATTATTACTCTAACCTATCTAATTTGGTCAAGATTAAACAGTTTGACCAAACTTATTCTCTAACCTATGAACATAAATTCAAAAAGTTTGATCATGATTATACAGTATGATTCAAACTAAATTTATTTTTGATGGTGTTTTATATTTTTCTCTATTTTTTTTATTTTGTCTTTTATTATTTTTTACACCCCTTTTCATTTTTTCTATTATTTATCCTTTACTTTTTCTTTTTCTTTTTATTTTATTTTCTTTTTGTAAATCATTTACATAATGAAATATTATTTACAATGAAATATGACTGGAGGAAGAAATTTCAATCATGAGGTGATACTATGAAATATAGGGTTATAACAGTGGCTCCACTTGGGGATGGTTCTCTCCTTGTGAGGTGCCAAGAACCAACTACCTGTTGCCTTGAATCCTCTTCTCCAGTACTTTCTGCATTATGATTATTTTTATTGTTAATGTAAATATGGTGACAATTGATCAAGAGATTAGGGCCTTATCTTTGGGATTCAAACACTGATACAAGTCACCCACTCATGACAGAAAAAGTAAAATGGTATTTGCAATGACCTGAGTGAGAAAAACTTTCATTCCCGTGAAACATAGTGCTTAAAAATCCTGTCATTGTCAGGTCCTCTTAGCAGGTATGATCCATCCATATCCTTGATAAAAAATGCATTACTTCCTCTGTAGGCATGTATTGTGAATGGACCTTTCCATAGATTTTCAAATTTTCCATGCTTTCCCTTTTCTTCATTCCTTGAATCCCATTTCAGTACCTTTTCTCCTATCTGGAAGTCATCAACCTTGGTCCTTCTATCATAGATCTTCTTGATATTTTCAATGTAACACCCCATATTTTGACCTTGGGTAGCTAGAACATTGTTGCTTATTAATCTTAATAATTCAAAGTTTAGCATTTGTTTGGACTCAGTTAGAATTTGTTAGACATTGAGATGTGTACCTCTAGACATATTTGTATGTTACATGATATGTGCTCATGACAAAGATAGTTATTTGATTATTTAAACATGAAAATTAAAATGGGTAAGTTCGATGCATGTATACCAATTCAGGTATGTTCTGAAGGTATAATAGATGCAATGCATGATGTAAATACGAATACATTTCTTAATTGAGCGTCAATGCAAATATGAATTCTTATATAAATTTGGGATGTATCTGCATCAATACATGTTATTGGT
>JASDQU010587371.1:49250-63795 GCA_032191745.1 Picea mariana | reverse complement strand
TATTGTCTATATGTTGTATAATGTTGATGATCACTTGAAGAAAGATTAAGAATGTATTAATAGACTTAAAATTGTTTTTCACCCCCCCTCTTAGTTGTCTTAGTAATTTCAACATGAAGATATTGTTTTATTGTGTATTAGGTGCTCACGAGGAAGTACACAGACCAAGTCAGGAATGTGAACATCCCTCACAAGTAATAACAATATCTATAGTGGGGGTGTTACGCGAGCTGAAGTCAGTAATCTCCTAGAAAACTTTAAAACACGTATTTTGAGCACTCTAACTAAACAGTTGGATGTATTGCAGGCCAAACATAAAAATTTAGAGGTAGAAAAGACCTTGGCTATATTTTTCCACAGGTGTAGAAAGAAACATGGTCCAAGAGAATGTCCCTTGGATATAGTTTGGGTATGTGCTATTTGCACCAAGGATCATGACATAGAAGAATGCCCATCACTTCCCATATTAAAAGTTGTATTCAAAGAGGCAGAAGAAGAAACAAAACCATTATATCTGATGGCTCAGTGCCGTTGGTGGCAGTCCCGGCCTCAAAATACATTTCAGGACTCTTCCTCTTTCTTTCTTGGACAGTACAATCAACAACAAAATCCTAGACAGTATAATCAATAGCAGAATGTTGGCAGCACATGATAGGGCCATCCATTTACTAATCAGAAATGGCAGCCCCAACAATACCCACCTACAATCCCCACTTGGAAAAATCAGTCTACCAAAAACCCTAACTGGAAAAATCAACCAACTACAAGTTCCAATTGGACAAATTCACAATACACCACCCCCTCCCAACAAAATTCGAATAATACCTACCCTCCACAATGGCCCAACTCGACTGCCCAAAACCCAAATTGGAACCAGAACTGGCAGTGCCCCATGGGGATGAATAACCAACCTATGGGGATGACCTCTCAAACCCAACCTCCATTACAAACTCCACTCCCATTGCCCCAATCACAATTACGCCCTCAATTACCTACCCAACCCCACCTAAATCCCAATAACAGGCCATCTTAGCTCATCGAGATCATGGAAAGTGGAGAAGGGGAAATCAATTCAGTAGGGTGTAATGAACTTCGGTTAAGATCGGGGCGCATCATCTCTCCCAAAAAAAATGACATTCCCCAAGAACAAGGGAATGAAAAAAAACCAGCAATAACACCTCCAACTGTGGTAATAATAGAAGAAATCAGGCAAGGGAGGAACACAGTCGAATCACAAGACTCTGATAAGCATGAAATTCCCTCCCCTCCGTTCCTTGAAAGACTAATGATAGAAAAACCCACCGTCTATCCTAACTTTAACATTGTAGGGGAACTCAGGAATTTATACATCAAAATTCCACTCCTGCAAGCCTTGCAAGACATACCGATCTACGCAAAGACAATCAAGGAGCTATATGGTAGGAAGCCCGTCTGAAAAATCAAAAATTCATCATCAACAGTTCATGTAGTGGGAGCCTTATCTGATCTAATTTTGGGAAGAGAAACACCAGTTAAATATACAGATTCAGGGAACCCCATAGTAACAGTGTAGATTCAAGGTTGTTCCTTTCCAAATACCCTAGTTAATTTGGGGGCGGCCATCAATATTATAACTATGGAAACCTACAATGCCCTGGGTCTTCACTCTTTCAACCCAACCCCGATTATGTTGCAATTGGACGACCGATCAATGGTCAAAACAATCGGCACACTACATGATATAGCAATTTCAGTTGATTCTTGGGAATATCCCGCATATTTTCTCATCATCAACCCAAAAAGTGCACTTGAAGGGTATCCATTGATATTGGGAAGATGATGGCTCACGACAGTTGATGCGTACATAGGCTACCAATTGGGTACAATGAAAATTGCTAGAGGACGGGTTACAAGGAATCTCATCTTATATCCCCCAGCCAAACCTAGTCCAAGGATTGTATACCTGCAATTGACACCACCACGATATCCTGAGAAGGATCTGCATGCCCCACTAATGATGGAAGAATCCCTCAAGCACAAAAATCATCTATAAGATGATGTAATTAGTGGGTTTATTAACAACCCAACCGCTGTAAGTAACCTGACATGCTAGATGATCCAAGATGTTCTAGACTGTGAAGCGTAGGGAGACCCGCTGGAAGATCTAATGGAATAACAAATTTCGACTACCGTTGTTCACAATAGCAAATCTGTTGAGATCACACCAGGGAAGTCTCTGAACATTAATGCCAACCTAGAAGAGAAACAACAACAAAATCTAATCCATACTCTCTCTAAATACCAACAAGATTTTTCCTAGGAGTACTCTGATATGAAAGGTATTGTTCCACAACTCTGCACACACCACATTTATATTGAGAAAGACTCCTGATCTATCCGAGAACTGCAAAGAAGACTGAACCCCCACCTCAGAGATATTGTTAAAGAAGAGCTACAAAAGTTGTTGGACGCAGATTTTATATACCCTATCTTAGATAATCAATGGGTTTCCCCATTAGTCATTGTCCCAAAGAAAAATGGGAAGTGGCGAATCTGCGTTGATTACAGGGAACTAAACAAAGCTACTCAAAAAGATCATTTTCCATTACCTTTCATCGATCAGGTCCTGGATACCTTGGCAGGGAAGAAATTCTTCTCTTTCCTAGACAATTTCAGCGGCTACAATTAGATCCAGATTACCCTGGAAGATTAGGATAAAATGACATTCACATGTCCCTGGGGTACCTTTGGCTACAAAGTATTTCCCTCTGGACTCTGTAATTCTCTAGCTACCTTCCAAAGGGCCATTCTAAGCATATTCAGTGGTCTGATTAGCGAAGGTATTGAAGTGTACATGGATGGTTTTACCCCGTATGGCGACGATTTAATTCAAGCCTTGACTAATCTGGAGAAGGTATTAGAACGGTGCATCACTACCAGGTTATGCTTAAGCCATGAAAAATGTCACATGATGATGCCAGAAGGTGTGGTATTAGGGAATTACATTTCTGCAGATGGAATTAGAGTAGATCCAACAAAAATTGAGGTAATACTTAATCTACCTACTCCACACACACAAACTGAGGTATGTAGTTTCCTTGGTGCTTCAGGATATTATCGCAGATTTATGCCAAATTTTTCAAAAACTGCTGCACCCATACATGCTTTAACTGGTAATGTAGAATTTAAATGGTCTGGAAAATGTGACATGGCTTTTGCAAGACTCAAGAAATTGATCTCAACAACGCCAATATTGAGAGGATCTAATTGGAAAATACTATTTCAAATTTCCACCGATGCCTCAGACATTGCCATAGGTGCTGTTCTGGGATAGGAAGAAGAAAAGAAACCTTACGCCATTTATTTTATTAGAAAGAATATAACTCTGGCCGAACTCAATTATACAGTAACAGAGAAAGATTTCTTAGTTGTTATACATGCCATAAATAAATTTTGTCATTATATAACAGGCTATTCAATTATCTTGTATATTGATCATTCTGCCATTAGATATCTAGCTAATAAACCAATTACTAATGGACAGGTCATTCCATGGTTGTTATTATTGTAGGAATTTGATATTACCATAAAATATCATCTTGGGAGAGAAAATCTTGTCACAGACTTCCTGTCCCGATTCCCAAAGATAGATGATTCATTAACAAATGAGGATCAATTCCCGGATGAGCATCTGTTTGCTGTCGGCACAAAACCACCTTGGTACGATGATGTAGCAAACTATCTAGTAGCGGGAAGATTACCGACACATTTATCATCCAGGGAAATATGACTAATCATTGAGCATAGCACATGATTCACTTGGATCAGTGGATATCTTTTCCACACAGGAGTTGATCTTCAGATCCGACGATGTGTACGAGAGGACGAAATCTATGACATACTTAAAGCAGGACATGACGAGCCTTGTGGGGGGGCATTTTGGAGACCGCAGAACTGGACATAAAATCTTATAGATGGGCCATTATTGGCCCTCAATATTCATATATGCCAAGAAATATGTCCAGACATGTGACAGCTGCCAGAAGATGGGGAAACCAGGTCAGACTAATGAAATTCCCTTGAAAACACAACTAGTTGTAGAACCATTTGAAAGATGGGCGTTGGACTTTGTCGGACCCTTTAATACAAATTCAAACCAAAAGGCCTATATTCTCATTGCAACAGACTACATGACCAAATGGGTAGAGGCAGAAGCTTTACCAAATGCAACAGAAGAAGTAGTCATCAAATTCATTTTTAAATTGCTTGTACGGTATGGACTACCCGGAGAAATAATTACCGATGGAGGGTCACAATTTACAGGCCATAGAATCACAACCACCCTAGAAAGTTATCACATCAAGCACAAAGTTACTTCTCCATACCACCCACAAGCAAACGGGCAGGTAGAAAGCACCAATAAGGTCCTAGAGGCAATTCTAACGAAGACTGTCTCAACAAATCGACATAATTGGGCCACTGAGCTCCCAAATGCCTTATGGGCTTATCATACAACCTGGAATAACACCACTGGCTACTCTCCTTACCATCTAGTCTATGGTAAAGAACCCATCTTCCCAATAGAATTCGATATCAAGACCCTATGAATGGCCTAGGGAATTGGACTAAATCTTACAAAAACACATAAACGATGCCTTCTGCAACTCAACGAATTGGATGAAGCATGCTTATATGCTGTGGAATGCACAGTTGTTATCCAGCGACAAAGAGCAACCTGGAATGACAAGCATATCAAGAAGAAATCATTCAAGAAAGGTGACTCAGTGCTCCTCTATGATTCCAGATTTCATGACTTTCCTGGGAAATTACAGACACGATGGCTAGGGCCGTATGAAATTAACAAAGTACATGATAATGGCATGGTTACTTTGAGCACCATCGATGGTTCTGCATCACCCTTTCTGGTCAATGGACACCGACTGTGACTTTGGCACCAACCACCTTCAAAATATTCTTTCTATCAAGAAGTAAAGACCCTACGGTGTATATTTTGGCTGGCTGGGAAGGTAACCCAACCACCCCAACTCCATAAATGACGCATTCTGTTTATATTGTACATAGTTTTCTAATTGAGTGCTTATTTTTTTCATTTGTTTTATAAAACATCATCTAGGAAACAAGAATCAGGATAGATAATCACAATCAACACCTTTTTCTATTCCACACTCCCATTTTGTTTCATCACAAGGACTCTGTTTTTTACATATTCGTGAAACTGTTGATCTTTTTTCACGCGTCCGTTGTTCCTTTGTGAACGGAACACCTGTTGTTTCTTTTTTCACGTGTCCGTTGTTCCTTTGTGAATGGAACAACTGTTGTTTCTTTCTCGTGCGCCTGCTATTCCTTTTTGAATGGAACAACTGTTGTTCCTTTCTCGCGCACCTGCTGTTCCTTTTTGAACAGAACAATTGTTGTTCCTTTTTCGCGTGCCCATTGTTTCCCTTTTGAATGGAACAACTGTTGTTCCTTTTTCGTGCACCCGTTGTTCCTTTTTGAATGGAACAAATGTTGTTCCTTTTTCGCACGCCCGTTGTTTTTTTTTGAATGGAACAACTGTTGTTCCTTTTTCGCACGCCCGTTGTTTCCCTTTTGAATGGAACAACTATTGTTCCTTTTTCACGCGATTGTTGTTCCCTTCATTACTATTCAAATGCTAGCCATTCCTCTGTAAGTGTGGATTTCATCAATTAATTCTCACCAACACTGTTTCTAATCGTCATTATTTTGTGGATGGTCTCTCACACCTTAACAAAAAATAAAATAAAAAAAAATTGGAATAATCTCTCTGAAATATCTTAAACCTTGTTCATAATCAATCACCACCATAAGTTGTTCCTTTCCCTCATATATACAAATATACCTGAATGATATTCTGCCTCTATATTATAAGGATTCTTCAACACACTTTTAATTGGCATCTCTGTGCTTCCTTATACCATCCCTTACTCTTAAGGAGTAAATGAGCCTCCCTAAATAAACTCTCAAAAAAAAAGAAACATATATATATATATATATATATATATATATATAATATAATAAAATTTTCCCATAATGAATAGGGGGTCTCATCAGGAGCCAACCTACCATGATCATAGGATACTAACGTAAGTGACATTCCCACTTTGGCTACCACACCAGGGCAATGGCCTTTGACACTTTTTGTCAAAGGACAAGAGGTCTCATCACGAGCTAGCTTGTTCACTTACGTTACAATCTAGTGAGTGAAATTATCATCATCTGGCCACCAAACCAAGATAATGGTCTTCTTGGGAAAAGACAATTCAAATATTTATTAAAGACAAAAAAAAATACAAATAAAAAAAAATATGCAATAAGAATCTTTTTTTTTCATAAACGAATAGGGGGTCTCATCACAAGCCAACCTACCACGATCATAGGATACTAACGAAAGTGACATTCCCACTATGGCTACCACACTAGGGTAATGGCCTTTGAAACTTTTTATCAAAGGAAAAGAGGTCTCATCACGAGATGGCTTGTTCACTTACATTATAATTTAACGAGTGGCATTATCACCATTTGGCTACCAAACCAGGATAATGGTCTTTTTTAGAAAAAGATGATTTGTGTTTTTATGAAGGATACAGACTCATCTATGGGTTAAAAGGAAAGCCTGCCAAGGCTGTGAACGCCTGCAGGCAGCAGTGGCTCTGCCTATGGTATGGAAGATTATCTCAAAATAACAAGTTTTGCGTGTCTCTAGATCTCCTTTAATAAAAATAAAAAATAAAAAAATGAGGCTATCATATCAGTTATACTCAATCACTGGGAAAAGTAAGAATATTATGTTATGTGGATTATTAACAAAAAAATATATAATGAATAGATTTAACTTATTTTTGATTGATTTCTCCATAAATCATTTTTGAACATAGGTGTACTAACTTTATAAATTCCACACATCAAATGACTATTGTTTAAATGATTTTTGGTGGCATGTATCATTTTGATAATTACATTTGATTAGCCCTACCAGTGGCAATGACGCAATCATTACCTCTTACTCGAGAGTACCTGCACTCATGGCTTCCACCTACATTGACGATCGAGGACGACCTCTACATTAATGAGGGGGATGCTCGACACACTTCCCAACTAGCCGTAATGATTGCAATTAATACAAAACCACATCTTTATACATTTGTCGTCGCTGATATTTTCCATTTCTGGCATTTGTTTTTCCAAAGCTGGTCTAACCAAATTCGTAAACAGGAACGATAGTCCTTCTTTCTTCTCACAAAAATATGGGTGGTAGAAGTGTGCACAGAGAGCCAACATTACTCCAAGTTACTGAACAGGTGAGAGAAATCCTACATCGCCTAGGGTGGATAGAATACTTCAACTGCTTGCAAGGAGATGACACAAATGTCAAACTGGAATTCTTTCAAAACCTGCAAGGTGAAAGCCCTATGGTGCAAGGTATATGAATACCAGTCACCTCAGAAATCATAGCAGAGGTCACCGGCCTCTCTAGCATAGGTAGTCAATGGAAGGGGAAATACACGAAGCTGAGGGAAGCCGTGGAATCTTTCACAGAACCGGGGGAAGAATTGGACAAAAAAGGCAAAGGACTAAATCCTAATACCCTCAGTGAACCATGGAAGGAACTGGCAGGGATAGTTCAGTGCTACATCATCTGCAATGGACGGTACGATGTAATTTGGCCACGCCATCTTAAATTGTTGGCAGCCTTGAAGAAACGGTTAGTACTTAACCTCCCTTTCTTCCTAGATATTGTATTACATGAAGTCTCTCTAAGGACACAAAATTCCAAAGATCCTATTACTATTATTAGCCATCATAAGCTAGTTAAATTGTTAGTGGATAAAGCACTGAGTCAAACTCAGTTGACTTGGGAAACTTTGATTGAGGGCAATAGACCTCCACAATTGGAGCAGGAGACCACCACCCAAAGGGAAATTTCACCACTTCAGAATGAAGTTGAACCAGAACTTGCTCAAACCAGTGAGGGAAATATTTCACCACTTCAGACTGAAGTTGAACTAGAACCTGCCCAAATTATAGAGGACAATATTTCACCACCTCAGATTGAAGTTGAAGCAAAACCTGCTCAAATCATTGAGGGAAATATTTCACCACCTCGAACTAAAATTGAAGAAGAACCTGCTCAAATCATTGAGGCCAGTAGATCTCCACAACTGGAGCAGGCGACTACCACCCAAAGAGAAACTCCAGTACCCCAAACTAAAGTTGAAGTAGACCCTTCTCAAACTATTGAGGCCCAGACCTCACAGACACAGGCAGTAATAAAAAGAAGGAAGAGAACAATGGTTTCTCTTAGATCCCCCCTAGGAAAAGGAAGAGAAGCAAACAAATATAGGAAATATCTGAAGCAGTTCAGGATGCAACAAAGCACCCTGAAGAACCTCGAAATGTCATGGAACAACCTTTACAGGAAAATATTCAAGACATTGACCAAGCAGGGCAAACAGCACAAAAAGATAATCAGGGAAACACCCAACTTGCATCAAAGCACATGGAAAAACACTTTTTTAAGAGTTATGAGATAGAAATGGCTCAGGTTCTCGGAACTTAGGAACCTCAACTGACAGGGATGAACATAATCTGGAAAAAGAACCAGAACCAGGCTCCTCTTCAAAACCTACTGAAGACTTTCTTCACACTGAAATGCCCTTTCCAAATGACACAACATAGGAGGAATTTATTTTTGAAGAAAGAAACCCCCTTGAATAGATAGATCACTTGGAAGAAATAGAGGGACAACCATCTGCTGAACAAAATCAAGAAGACCTCGAAATCCCCCATAGACAGAAATCAACCAAAAGCTAGAAACAAATTAGGAAATTAAAGAAAGAAAACAAAGTACTGAAGAAGAAGGCTAAGAGGGCTGTAAGATTAAAGCAGAAAGTGGAAAAGCTCAAGGAGATTATTAAAGAATTGAGAAAACAGTTGGAACTATCAAACAAGATCCACAGGAGAAAGAAAAACAAAAAGAGTAGAATCCAAGGAAGAAACCCTCTTCCTAAGAAAGCAACTAGTACAACTTCTATAGGAATACAGACAGATCCTGAGGAATTAATGGTAGAAGAAACAACAGTTTAGGATGAAGATGTAATTCTCGAAGAAACACAAGAGATGGCTGATATTGAGATACAGAAAGACACTTTGGTTTTAGAGGAAACAACTCAACTTTTTGAGAAAAATGATACTATTAGGAGACTAGAGGAAGAAATACTCCAGTCCTAGCAAACCCTAACTCAAAACAGAGGTGAATTATTGACAATAACATGGAAATTTCAGGAATAGACTGGAGGTAGAGCTTACACAGACCCAACAAGCACTAATTCGCTCCAGAGAAGAAATGAATGAATATCAAAAATCCTAGTCCCAGGCATAGGGTGCCATCAATCATGATCTAAAAGAAGAATTAGAACAAGCCAAACAAGCATTGATGCAATATAGAGAGGAGATGAGTGTTATGGAAGAACACCAAACATCTCAATCTCAGGCACAGGGTGTCATCATTGATAGACTAAGAGAAGAACTTACACAAGCACAACAAGCATTGGTCCAACCCCAACAGGAAATTGTGACTAGCACTGAATATCAAAGGGTTGTCAACGAATTGAAAGATATGACAGCAACAGAGGGAGAAACTTATACTGCGCTTACCAGAGCCTAAGAGAAGACCAAAAAGGTGCAAACCCAATTGGAAGAAGCTTTGGAGCAAATCAAACACATATGTGATGTCTATTCTAATGCCATCAATTGCAGAGCCCCTACCACTAATTATGTTTTAATCTTGTAGGAGCGGTATTTATTGTTGAGTGTAAAGGCCATCAGAGCAGGTAAACCCATTTCCTTTACTATTGTTCCAGAATTTATTTCATGTTTCAGAGACTAGGAAGAGAAGGTATAATACCTTCTGTGTGAATTATATTTCCATAATATCATTTTAGATGAAGTTAGAGGAGACAACCTTGGCCTCTTCATAGGGGACATTCAATTTCAGGCATTCCTGTCCTTTACTAGGAACCAAGTCAGATGGGGTAAGGCTCACAAAATGTTCATGAATAGAAAAACTGGTTTAGATCTTTGGATTAGAGGAGAGCCTCCAAAATCCCTTCCATCCATCATGTGACACAAGACCTTCATGAAAAGTTCAGGATTTGTGGACTCACTGGCTCCTATCCATTTACATGTCATCTGCTCAAGTATCACATATTTTAGAGAATTCAAGGAAGAAGCTCTTGCTGCCTCCAAGCTAAGATGGGATGTATCCTCTGATGAGATTAAAAGTCGAGAACCCTTTTGATATAAAAATTTCTTTGCAGAAACCTTCAGAGTAGAAAGATACACTAAATTACTCCAGGAGGAAGGACCTACTTGGATGGGATGTAGGTATAACCCCCCTCTTCTTTGGTTTCCTCCAGAAGTTTACCAGAAGGATTTCCAAATTAATAAAAAGAGACAGGAAGCCACTTTTGATGAAATCAAAAGAAGCCATGGTTTCAGGAGACCTAGTGAACCCACTTTTCCTCCCTAGAGCATAATTGGTTTACATGAAATACTCTAGCTTGCATGAGGACATGCAAGAAGGTAAGTTGAGGGGTATGTTGGGTTACGAAAAAGGTATAAATATCTTCCTTTTTGTCCACAGTTTATGATATCATTCTGATTGACTTTTCAATTAATTAGGAATAAATAAGAAAGAACATGATTAATATGTCTCTTAGAGTTGTTATTTAAGTTTTATTAAATATATTCTAAATTACAATTGCAATGGTTTGATTTTGTTACAGAATTGGACAAATAACTACCAAAGATAACCAAAGATATTTTGGCTATGCGCAAGCTATTGGAGATTGAAGACTTTTTAGGTGCAAAGCAGTTTGAAGATAATACATTTGCTATATTGTAATTTTATAATAGTAAAGAAATCTTGAGGATCTTTCGATCCTCGGGATAGCTTGATTTACCCAACTATTGTAATATATAAGAGGATAATAGATCCAGAAAAACTTATAGAAAAAACTGCATTTTAAGTATTTAGATTCAGAATTGCCCTGCGTGAGCAGTTGTTGTAAATTTTTAACCAGTTATGGAATCAATGAAAGTTTTGAGTGTTTTTATCATCCCCGCATTCTAAGTTTCTCGTAGCGGTACTTCTGAAGACCGAGGGCCTAGTCTGAAGAAGCTACTGTCTCATTTTGTAATTATATCAGTTCATAGTTTTTATTTCTATTTCGTGATTTAGATTTCTTTTAATTGCATGAGCGTATCAATAAATTGATGATTGTTTGCAGAAGACAGGAATTTCCTTAAGTATTCATGATTTTTGTTATGATTTCCATTTTTGAATATTGTTTCTTGACAGTTCCTCACATTTTCATCTGCGATGTTCCTTTGCTTTAGATTTACAGTTGTTGTTCCTTTCAATTAAAGTTACATTAGTTGTTCCTTTCAATTAAGGTTATGATAATTGTTCCTTTCCATTAAAGTTACATTAACTATCCCTTTCGATTAGAATATAGTTGTTATTTCTTTCCACAGATAGAACAATTCGCTATGTCCTTTCCAGTATTAGAATTCATGATTAATAGATTAAATCTACAAGTCCTTTCTTAGATTCAATTGTTGCTTTATAGTTAAGTGAATTCAATTAGATTAATTAGTTCCTTTCATTTTACAGCATCTTAGTAATTAGATTTCAATTTCATTTAGTTCTTAGAATCTTTGGTGAACGTTTGAGGAACTTGATTATTGATGAACTCAGATTTGGTTTAGCTACACGATTTTAGGCTACCTGCATAAACTTTGTCGATATTCTTGAGATAAAAGACGAATCCCTGGGTTGATAAATTAATGTTAAACTAAGGTTGTTTTTAGGACATATTTAGAGCCCAACACTAGGATAGGGCCAGGAGGGATGAAAGAGAACTAGTTGATACTTTAAAAGAACTAGAACACTTGCACCATATTGTTGAGTATTATAAAGGTGCCACACAGATTGCGACATATTTGAAGAGTGAGTTTTCAGGAGTTTACAACAAGTAAAAAAAATAAAGAACCCTGTTAACTAAAGATATAATTGAATTGCAAGAGGACACTCTCATGTCTCTCGCAGCATGTAAGGAGATCGAACGATGGCATGAAAGAGCACAACAAGAGGTGGAAAGGCTCGAATACATTGAGGCCGTCCAATAGGGTTTAGAAAAGGAAGACCATGGCATTTGAATGTTAAGCAAAAATATCCTCGACCGCATAAAGAGATCCACAGAATACTAGAATAAGATGTCCTGGGACCCACATCGAGAGATCCAAGAACAATATTCCAAGTCCCAGAAGCACTGGGATAAAATTAATAAAGTAATGAAAGATATCAAGCTCCCCGAGTTTGGCAACCCGAATGAGTTTATCGACATAAGAAATGTGCTCAAGATGTATGCCGAAAAAGACTCCCTATGGGCCGAAGAGTGCACAGTAGCCAATGCGAGGCCGAGACCGGTGCGACAATTCACAAAAAACCCAGTCAGAGCTAAAACCATGTTGCAATAGCTAAATTCCACCTTGATAAAATACTGAGCGCATGCAGCGAACATCAGAGGGATATATGCAACCCCAAGGGAACAACACATATTCCCATGGGCCCATACTTGTGAAGAACTCTTTATCAGATGGTCCAATCATGAAAGAATCCACCCTTTTCAAGAAACAACTCGGGTGGACTGTTGAAAGAGTGTCAAATGATGATGCCACATGGCGATTTTTGATTAGCTCAAATTTTATTTTACCGTTAATTATTGTTAAGTCTTTATATTATAAATAGGAACATCGACCGATGTTATAAGGGTCGATGGTTTGTTGCAAGAACTCTTTTCTTTATAGTTGTTAAGAATTATTTTGGAGCTTCTATGAATGAAGAAGTCCTTCTGGACCAGAGAAGAAGTTGTTTTCATCATATGCATGTGTAATTGAGCCTAGAGAAGAACTATTTCCTATTCAGTTCATGAGAAGATGTAACAAGTAAGAGCTATCGAATATATTGTCAAGTTATCTGATGCAATTTCTTTGTTGTTCCTTTCTCTAATGATGGAAATGATGAATCATTGTGTGGATATATGATGAAGGATTATGGTAGATGAATTATTTTTCTTGCTATTGATATTATCGTATAAATGTTTTCTTCTAATAATTAGTATTCTCAAACAGTAATTGGATGCTCACATGGTTAATGTATTATTACTAGGCCTATGGTATAGGATTATTGTTTGCATGTTTTAGTAGTGGGTTATCCCAAGCTCAGCCTCTTCTGCAGTAGTTAAATTTTCTCTTATTTTGTTTCTTGGATAGTTTAGGTTAAAATCTCAGCTAGTGATCGAGTGCTCACACAGTTAAAGTATTAATACTAGGCCTATGGTAAGAGATCGTTGTTTGCATGCTGGAGTCAGGGTTATCCTGAGCCCGACCTTTACCGATCTTTAGACTTCCTTATCATTAAGTGGTCAAGTTGGTTTATACCGGCTTTTTCTCACATTTATCCTAACTAAAGAGAAAATATCAAAAGAGAAAATATTGATTGAAGGAGAAACCTCCATAAGAAAACATAAAGCCCATTGATTAAATTAGCCAGATTACGAGATCTGGAGAACCATTCTAATCACAAACACTGCAAAGTCTAATTGGGCCTCCCTGGTAGGTTTGGTTCCTACTGTTGAGTTAAGGGGTTTAATACCGATCAATAGAATTGGCGCTAGAAGGAGGGCCTGAGAATGAATGGTTGAATATGTAAGTTATATGATATTTCAAATAGGCTATAGATTCGTAACGACCCACATGCATGGCTAGTCATCCAACATACATCCCACCTTTACCAAGTACTCCGAAAGAGGATAACTTGCCCCACTGTGGGGAAGGATATCTTCACCCTGAAATACCTTACGCCCTCCCTCACGAGGAAGTGAATCAGTTTAGAAGGATTACCAGAGATTATGCCTAGAAAATAAGCACGTTTCCATTCACCCCCATTCTCCCTTGAAGAAAACAACAAGGAAGACCAATGGTCAGCACTCCCGACGAAGTTTTCATACACTCTGTCGAAGACTTAATAGATTTTGTGATCGCCAAAATACAAGAACCTCTTGACCTCATACCCAAGATGCCAGTCGGCAACATCTCCAAACCTAATGATCTTTCAGAAGAGGAAGAGCCTAACCTTGACTCCGAAGATATGGAAGAGAACAATGGTCATGCAGAGGAGAGAGAACTTCCACTTCAAGGAAACCAACCTTGGTTGGCTGGGGACTTTGTGGCCATCCCTGGACGAATACACAATCTCCCTAGGCACCTAGAAAAGTTGGTCCCCAAGTATGATCCTGAGACCTCAGGATTGCCCAAAGTGTTGGATCATGTTGTCATTGATGCCAATGGTTTGATTGATTGATGACATTGATTGATGTCAAGTGATTTATTGATGTCAAAGGATTGATTGATTGATGATTGATGTAATCTAATACGTATTGTCCTTGATGAGAATGCATAG
>JASDQU010587371.1:15133-49150 GCA_032191745.1 Picea mariana | reverse complement strand
CCTGCTACCTTCTAAAGCACTAGATGGAGACGGGTTGAGACTAGAATGGTGTGGAGGAGTCTTTCATCCTCGAGAACAAGCTGCAGAACAAGGTGAGTCGATATTTCACCAATGAGTTTCTCACAAGGGTTTTTACAACAAAACACCCAAACTAAATTCTTAAGAGAAATAGAAAATGCTAATCCAAAACCAGAATGAGTAATAGGTGCACCCCAACCTCTTACTTATACTTTTCTTTCTAATTCTATTTTGATTTAGGTTAACTCCCAGGGTTAATATTCTATTCTTTTGTTGAGTTATCTTTTACTCCTTTATCTTTTTCCTTTCTTAAGTTAACTTTAAAATATAAATTTTAACTTCTTGACTTTCCCCCCCTCGGTGTGAGACTATGAACTAGTGGAGGTGCCCAGGCCACTGAGTCTCCTCATCACCTCTATAAGAGGTGGGGGACATTACACCTACCACTAGGAAATCTCCTAGAGTCCCAAAGATGCAAGAATCAGAAGCAGGAGAAGGCTCCTCCCCAGTTGTTGAAAGGAAATTGGAATTCACTTCCAAGCCAGTGCCAATCATCAAGACGATCACCAAAGAAGATTTTAGTCAGCCCCTGAACTTTGGGGACACAGAGGTAAACATTGGGACCAAGAAAAAATTCCCACGATGGGAAGACCTGTTCAAGGAAGTAAAGCACGAAGAATTCCTCGAGTATGCCCCGCATAGCGATCCTGACACGAGGAAGCTGGATGATGAGGTCTTTGTCAACATCCACAAGACTTACCTACAAATGGTGGTGAGCAGGACTCTGGTATTCCCTTGTGTTGAAATTTTGAAATGGCTCATTAATCACAATGATCCACATAAGTGTGTAATTAATGATGATAATGGTCAAATCAGTGGGGTTTTCCTCCCAGTAGAAGTCCAAAAGTATTACAAGCTCAGGGAGCTAGATGAATGTTTGAACAAGGATTTTGTTGCGATTTTTTATCAGAAGCACGACACTAGAAAAATCATGGTGTCCTGGTGGAGAGAAGACAAAAAATTTATCAACCGAAACTCCCATTGGTACCCAACGACCAACCTCAGACAACCTTATATCTATCTAATGGCTCTCCTTTGTCGGTTTCATGGAGAAAAATATTTCTCGAGGTTTTAGGAGGCACAGATGCCTTTGGCTTATAATTTCACCATCTACGAAACAAGATTCAAATGGGGCACGATCATCTCCAAACAACTTAGCACCTACATTCTACAGGCTCAACAGCCAAAGAAAGGAGAAAATCCTTCCTTCTACATGGTGTCTTATCTATTGGACGTGATCTGTGCAAGAAATGTGCTCGTAGGAATGAACCTGAGCTGGCACACTTCCATGCTCCCGGTCCATGTCTATTTTAGCATCTTGTGGGAGAACAGGTATAAAAGATACTACTCTCTCATTTGTGACCAATTTATTGCACCTATTCACTTCTTACTATTCAAGAAGGAGTGCCCAAGGCTATTTGATGCAGCCAAAAAAGTTATATCATAACTCGGTCACTGGTACCTGGACGAGAGAGAAACTTACATTAGGGTTTTTGGCACCACAGGAGCACCATATTTTCTACCTATATATGTCTCCAACCGACTGGTACTAGGGGAAATATGTTACCAAACTATATTGTAGGGGTACAACGCCACTTTGGTGAAGGATAAGAAGCAGGCATTCATACCCTATGGGTTTCATATCGGCTTCTACCAGGTTAAAGACACTACACAGGCCAAGCAAGAGGGATTAATTCAATTGGAATTTTGGTTCCAGACATGGCATTTTCACAAGAACGATACCAAGGGTCTGGTCTCGAAACATGCATCGCAAGTATCATCTTGTTGGCCTTGTGCCCACGACCAGTTTGAGGATGAAATCTTCACCGAAAACGATCAAGATTGGGATGAGGTAGTGGCAAGAATGGCCAACCCCAAAATAACTAAGTTCAAGGACATGAGTTGGGAAGAGAAAGTGACATCCTTGGATGAAACAGGGCAAAGAGCGAAAGAAATTCTCAGGACTAGGGAAGAAAGGGTAACATTCGAATCAACCAAAATGATGGAAGCTCCCTAGGAAGCCCCTGTACAAAACTGGAATTTTCTCGTAACTCCAGGACCAAGGGAAAGAGGGACACTATTGCTCCAACATGCTCAACAAATAATGGATCTGGCATCGAATGATCCAGCCCTCTTATCAAGCATTCCGATCAATAACCCAGAAGAGAGCCCGACAGGGGTAGGCCGCCCCAAGCTCACAGACCCCAGTAACATCAATGGGTCAGATGACCCTGAATCCACACTGCCGCCAGCTGATTCACCGACAAGTGTGATGACTCAATCAAAGTCAGGTCAGGTGTCGATCGAAACCAGTGCACCTAACCCTCTGCCCAAGTTCATAGATATATACATCGATGATGAGAGTTCAGAGTCATCTTAGAAAACCTTTGTGCATGTAGAAGAAGAGAAGGGATCCGAGGAAAAAACATCTCTTGTTCTCGATGTTTAGAGTCAAGAGGACACACAAGAAGAAAAAGGAGTTGAAAGCGGCTTAGACACAGAAACGCTCGATACCCTAGAGACCAGAGTAGGTAGTCCCAAGGACAATTCATAATTGGATGTGTCAAAAGAAATATCCCCGTAGAAGGACGTCGATGATGCCATGACTAGAATACAGGCAAGTGTTGAGCTCTCTCCCGACACATCCATTCCACTTGATAATCATGTCCTCGATAAACATCAGGAAGAGGTCGAACCTTCGGATCAAAACAAGGAGTTTCAAGAGTCTGATATTGAACAAATATATACCACCAGCAGCCTGAGAAACACGCTCACATGGGGCGACCAAAAGATACCAGAGCTGGTAGATGAAGTAGCAGACATCTATGCAATCTCCTATGATCAAAAGGGGAACGCCATCGTACAAAGGACTTCTAAGAAGAAGAATATTACTATGGACCATTCTATTCTGGTTACCACAGAGGAAAGCTTGATAAACACAGTAGATGCTCGCATGTATGAACTAATAGGCGTGGGAAGAGCCCTCTCTTATGCTGCCCAGGATAGGGCCAGGAGGGATGAAAGAGAACTAGCTGATACTCTGAAGGAACTGGAAAACTTGAACCATATTGTTGAGTATTATGAAGGTTCCACACAAATTGTGACATATTTGAATAGTGAATTTTCAGGAGTTTACAATGAGTACAAGAAAGAAAGAACCCTGTTGTTGGTGCAATTATTTGCATAATATATTACCAAACATAAATTATCAACCAGGATTTGTAATCAAAAGAGTTGATGCACTATATGTGCCAATAACAGATAGGTTCCTATGTCTGTTTATTATAGCTTAGATAATAAAACCAACAATAACAAAACACTCTGTTTTCAATGATAACACTCTTCACACAATTCATAAATTAGAAAACAAAACCTTCAATCATGCACTCAAAAGATTTTTCTCAGATAATGCCTTGTCCATTTACAAGCTCATGAAGTGGAAATATGGACTTTGAATTAGTTATCTATAGCTTCTACTCTTAACAACAACTAGCAAGAAAATCTGGGCACACTTCAACAATACCACTCCAAACTTAGAAGAGAAAACTGATAACAAAACTTCTCAAGCAAACAGTGAATCGAAAGGTTCTTTCTTAGGTGACAAATCTGTTCATTAGAGGCTCATGAAATGAAGAGATGAACTTAAGATCTATCTCCTGGATAAACTAAACTAACAAGTGGGATACTCCATTAATGCTCATGTATGGTGAAATATGGAGATCCAACTGTTCTTGCATTACCACACTTTGCAACAAATTCGAATAGTGAAATCAAACAAAATATCATGAAAAAAATAACAAATATATGAAATGAAAATCTACACTAACAATTTACAATAAGCTGACCAAGCGGAATTGGTGGCCCTTTCTGATGCCAACATGGAATCTTTTAGATCACCAGATGTTAACTTCCAAGAGAGACAAAATCATTGAATTCAATCTTGCATTAATCTCCAACAAGTAGGCTTACAAAAAGAGTCTTTTCATGAATCCATTCTACGTCATAACAATTCTCCTTTAAGAACCATTCTTACATCATGATAATAATTCCCGTCTACTCAGACCTATGAGGTCTTATTTATACATAAAATCCATGGAGGAATGGATGAAACCGAATCCCCAAACTAAGAAAACAATTTTTACAATTTGAGGAGAAATCCCAAAAATCTGTGTTTTTTAACAATTTGGGCAGATTTGAGTTATTCCCCCACCCATATCTCGCAAACCAATTATAATTTTTAAAAACATCCCGCCCTATAATCAATTATCATATTTTGGATAAAACCCATGTTTTAGAATTTCTAGATCTGATACCATATGCACGAAAATCGAGGCACAAGTTGGCAATTTGAGTTTTTTTCATAATTTTGGCAAAATCATTCCCCTTGAGCTCGAGGTCCACACATGAAATATGGGTGAATTATGACTCATGTGTCCTCATTAAAACATCGTTCTGTACAAAACCCATGTGCCCAATTTTCTTCTAGAAGCTTTCCAAAATTTTGAATTATTTCTAGTACCGGATTAGCATAGGCTAGTACCGGAATAGGTGGAGCCTTGGTACCAGAATAGACTGGGTACCAGATCATGCTGCTTAATATTCAAAGTGATTAGGATCATACATAATCAATAATTTAATTGAATTAGCTCAATAAAACTAAACAAATCATGCTTTAATCATAAGTTGCCTCTTATGCATGTGAACAAGGTCATGGAGTGTATCATGGAGGAAACAGTCAATTAGATACACATGGAATAGGTAAAATAGGCTCAAATAGAAGTTAATATAGGGCATTATAAGTTTCAAAATGGAGACTCAACATTCCCCCATGCTTAAGTCATTGCATGTCCTCATGCAACAATGATCTTCAAAATTTCACAATTGATGATACTCCTCACGCAATCAAGCATTCCCTGAAGTTAAGTCTTATCCAATCTATTTTCAATCAAAATTAGAAGAAAGGATTGGATGTGACTCTAATACAATTATAGGATAGTGGCCAAGAGTTTTCATAATGAATTTGACTAATAGGCCCTACTGGCTAGATTACCTTTAAAACAAAAGTGATATAAGCATAGTTTAGATATCATTTGAAGAGAGGAACACATAAAAGAATACATACCAAGATGATTAACTCGTTTCAGATCCAAGTTTTTAGAGATGAATCTCTTCTTGTTTAGGTAAGGAGAATTACACATACTGAGGGTCCCACTTCTCATGCAAAATTATTTTTTAAAGATAGAACTCTAAAGTGGATACTTGAAGGTTCTTAAGAACATCATCCGAGAGATATAAAGGTCATCTCCTAGCCTTGATTTGATAGTGATTGCTTCAGAATGATACCCAAGGGTTTATGTTCAGTGTTAAGTGTGCCACTTTATGTTTTTCAACTCCCTTTACCCAGCATAGCTCCGCTACCAGCAGGCATGTTCAATACCTCGACAGGTTTACCTTAGTATCATACAAGCATGGCCCCGCTTCCAGCAGGCTTGTTCAGTACCTCGACGGGTTTACTTGTAAGGGCGGTCCACCACATGATGTTTTCATCAATACCTTCAAAGAAAATCTTGTAAATATAAACTTGGATAAAAACTTGTTTGAATCAACTAGGTTAGTATTAGACATAATGGTGTGACCACTTTTCAATGGATATTTCAATTAGCAATCACTTCTTCAAAATGATGAGTTAATAAGACAAGTGCACCCATTATCATATAGAGCTAAATGTGAAAATATCTTCTTAAAGGAGAGAAACGGGCATATGATGGATGATTTTTGCTCATTCATGATGACAACCACTTCACCAAGGAATTTAGTGATAATATACGAGGATATGTATAGGAGGGATTGCAAAATTTCATGGTAGGGAAAGTGCAATAATTGAGAGTAACCATATGTTTACTGCATAATTAGTCTAATTCCTTTAGTAAAACGAAAAATGTTGAATTTATATGTCCTAGAACTTAAATCAAGAAACAAAACTTAAATATATGATTAGAGATACCAACACCTTATTAACAGTATCGGATCACCTGAGTACCGGATGGACACAAGGTTGTGCTTCTGTATCGGAATAGCGTAGAGGAAAACATTGTTTGCAATATTGGATGAATGCAATTCTGCATTACCAATAGAATGGTACCAGAATTCTCGAAATGACTATCAAATCCCATCACTGAACATGTTGATTTGGCCTCGCTGATGAAAGTTGCAAAAGAATATGAAGGTTTCGACAACCACTCCCCCATGCCTAAGGTTTTGCATGGCCTCATGCAAACAATGTGAGATGCTAAAAAGGGTTGCTTAGAGAATTGTGAACACCTGCTAAAAACAAACCAATAGAACTAATTAAAACTAGATTTTTATTCATGCTTATAAACATAAAATTTAGGGAAAATGTCAAAAGTTGAATTATTAGCTATGAATAAAATGGTTTGGAATTAGAATTTAGTTTCAACTTATATTAAAAGGTTCACTGAATTTATCATCCTTGTGAAATAGTGGTCTTAAAATAGATAGGTAATAATAAAGAACGAATGCATCATTTTTAACAACTTAAGGAAAAAAAAGAATTTTCAAGAAATAGGTCATGAAGCACTCCCTTAAGTGTTATATTTCATTGACAGTGATGCCTTCTCCACTTTTGAAACCCTTCCGGTATCATGTGTGCATTCAAAGGATGAAGAGATTCCCTTCTCATAAGATTCCAAACAAAATCATCATAACTTTTAAAAATAAATCTACTATAGGAACAAAAGATCTTAAACTGATTGCTTTATTAGCTTTTGACATTCCAATTTATGAAAAGTATGAAAGATAGGTTGCATTGTACTTATGTGCAACATTTATTTATTTATTTACCTATCCTAATCTAATTGAACAAAAGAAAATGTCCTTCAAGTATAGGAATACTTCCAGTGAAGCCATGTGCGTAACATGGTTAGAAATATATCGACACTCAGGTTTAAAAGATAAATTTTAATGCATACCGGAGTATGAAGGACCAACTTCTTTGATGATGAGATCAAAAAATAAATAAAAGAGTGGTGTGCCCTAATAACTAATTGAAACCATATTTCAATAGGATCACTATATTCTTGTTTCTCTTCTTTGTTTAGGTCACACTGAATGTCCTCCTCTACTATGCTATGCAGATTATCCTCTTCAAGATGATTGGTCTTTGGAGTACATACAAGATTTATTGAGAGGCATGATAAGGATTCCTCAATCTTAGGCTCCACTAGTTTCTCTCCATTGAATTCTATCCATGATTCTTTATTCTCATTAACAAATTAACAAGAGGAATCCGATGAGACTTTCAACTCTTCATGTGGAGAGACAACTAGATTCTTGATTGTTGTGAAGATATTCTCTTCTTGAGAGGCAGATATCCTAACTACTACCAGAATGCGAGAAATTTCTTGGAGGAAAATTCTTCAATCTCTTGATCATCCTTGAATTACTCTAGCTGGTTGATGATACCTATTTCTCAACACAGATTAGTACTCGGAGGGTTCTTACAACACCCCAAACATGATTTATCATTAAAGATCTAAATTTTAAAACTATTTGCAAAAGAAAAACACACCAAACTTGATAGGTCATCCATAAAACCAATCCAAAACCATTAAAGAAATCTGATTCTAATACTACCTATTACCGTTTGCAACTCCCCGACAATGGCACCAAAATGTTGGTGCAATTATTTGCATAATATATTACCAAACATAAATTATCAACTGGGATTTGTAATCAAAAGAGTTGATGCACTATATGTTCCAATAATAGATAGGTTCCTGTGTCTGTTTAGTATAGCTTAGATAAGAAAACCAACAATAACAAAACAATCTATTTTCAAAGATAACACTCTTCACACAATTCATAAATTAGAAAACAAAACTTGCAATCATGCACTTAAAAGATTTTTCTCAGATAATGCCTTGTCCATTTACAAGCTCATGAAGTGGAAATATGGACTTTGAATTAGTTATTTGTAGTTGCTACTCTTAACAACAAATAGCAAGCAAATCTAGGCACACAACAATACCACTCCGAACTTAGAAGAGAAAACTGATAACAAAACTTCTCAAGCAAACAGTGAATCGAAAGGTTCTTTCTTAGGTGACAAATTTGTTCATTAGAGGCTCATGAAATGAAGAGATGAACTTAAGATCTATCTCCTAGAGAAACTAAACTAACAAGTGGGATGCTCCATTAAAGCTCATGTATGGTGAAATATGGAGATCCAACTGTCTCTGCATTACCACACTTTGCAACAAATTCGAATAGTGAAATCAAACAAAATATCATGAAAAAAATAAAAAATATATGAAATGAAAATCTACACTAACAATTTACAATAAGCTTACCAAGCGGAATCGGTGGCCCTTGCCAATGCCAACATGGAAGCTTTTAGATCACCAGATGTTAACTTCTAAGAGAGACAAAATCACTGAATTCAATCTTGCATTAATCTCCAACAAGTAGGCTTACAAAAAGAGTAGTTTTATGAATCCCTTCTACATCATAACAATTCTCCTTTAAGAACCATTCTTACATCATGATAATAATTCCCCTCTACTCAGACCTATGAGGTATTATTTATACATAAAATCCATGGAGGAATGAATGAAACTGGATCCCCAAACTAAGAAAACAATTTTTACAATTTTAGGAGAAATCCCAAAAATCTGTGTTTTTTAACAATTTGGGCCGATTCAAGTTATTATCCCACCCATATCTCCCAAACCAATTATAATTTTGAAAACTAGATTTTGTTTTACTCAATTTATTATATTCTAGACAAAACCCATGTTTTAGAATTTCTAGATCTGATACCAGATGCATGAAAATCGAGGCACAAGTTGGTAGTTTGAGTTTTGTTTATAATTGTGGTAGAATCATTCCCCCTAAGCTGGAGGTGCACACATGTGATTTGGGTTAATTCTAACTTGGGTTTCCTCATTAAAACATCATTTTGGAAAAAACCCATGTGCCCGATTTTCTTCTAGAAGCTTTCCAAATTTTTGAATTATTTGTAGTACCGAATTAGCATAGGCTGGTACCAGAATAGGTGGAGCCTTGGTACCAAAATAGTCTGGGTACCAGATCATGCTACTTAAGATTCAAAGTGATTAGGATCATACATAATCAATCATTTAATCAAATTAACTGAATAAAACTAAACAAATCATGCTTTAATCATAAGTTACCTCTTATGCACGTGAACAAGGTCATCGAGTGTATCATGGAGGAAACAGTCAATTAGATACACATGGAATAGGTAAAATAGGATCATATATAAGGTAATATAGGGCATTAGAAGTGTCAAAATGGAGACTCAACACCTGTTAACTGAAAATATAATTGAATTGCAGGAGGACACTCTCATGTCTCTCGCAGCATGCAAGGAGATCGAATGATGGCATCAAAGAGCACATCAAGCAGTGGAAAGGCTCGAATACATTGAGGCCATCCAACAGGGTCGAGAAAATGAAGAACATGGAATTCAGCTGTTGAGAAAAAATAGCCTCAACCACATAAAGAGATCTGCAAAATACTGGACTAAGATGTCCTGAGACCCACATCGAGAGATCCAAGAACAATATGCCAAGTGCCAGAAGCACTGGGATAAAATTAATAAAGTAATGAAAGATATCAAGCTCCCCAAGTTCGGTAACCCTAGTGATTTTATCGACATAAGAAACATGCTCAAGATGTATGATGAACAAGACTCCCTATGGGCTGAAGAATGCGTGAAGGTAGCCGATGCGAGGCTGAGATAGGTGCAACAATTCACATAACACCCGATCAGAGCTAAAAGCATGTTGCAACAGCTGAATTCCACCTTGATAAAATACCGAGCACATGTAGCAGACATCAGAGGGATATATGCGACCCCAATGGAACAACACAGATTCCCATGGGCCCATACATGTCAAGAACTCTTTATCAGATGGTTCGATTATGAAAGAATCCACCCTTTTCAAGAAACAACTCGGGTGGACTGTTGAAAGACTGTCAGATGATGATGCCATGTGGCAATTTTTTATTAGTTCAAATTGTATTTTACCGTTAATTATTTTTAAGACTTTATATTATAAATAGGAACATCGACCGATGGTCCAAGGGTCGATGGTTTGTTGCAAGAACTCTTTTCTTTCTAGTTGTTAAGAATTATTTTGGAGCTTCTATGAATGACGAAGTCCTTCTGGACTAGAGACAAAGTTGTTTTCATCATATGCATGTGAAATTTATCCCGGAGAAGAACTATTTCCTATTCAGTTCATGAGAAAATGTAACAAGTAAGAGCTATCGAATATATTGTCAAGTTATCTAGTGCAATTGCTTTGCTGTTTTTTTCTCTAATGATGGAAATGATGAATCGTTGTGTGGATATATGATGAAGGATTATGGTAGATGAATTATTTTTCTTGCTATTGATCTTATCATATAAATGTTTTCTTCTAATAATTAGTATTCTCAAACAATAATTGGATGCTCACATGGTTAACATATTATTACTAGGCCTATGGTATAGGATTATCATTTGCATGTTTGAGTAGTGGGTTATCCCAAGATCAACCTCTTCTGCAGTAGTTAAATTTTCTCTCATTTTGTTTCTTGGATAGTTTAGGTTAAAATCTCAGCTAGTGATCGAGTGCTCACATGGTTAAAATATTATTACTAGGCCTGTGGTAAGAGATCGTTGTATGCATGCTGAAGTGAGGGTTATCCCGAGCCTGACCTTTCCCAGTCTTTAAAATTCCTTATCGTTGTGTGGTCAAGTTGGTTTATACCGACTTTTTCTCACATTTATCCTAACTAAAGAGAAAATCCCGACTGAAGGAGATGCCTCCACAAAAAAACATAAAGCCCATCAATTAAATTGGCTGGATCGTGTGATCTGGAGAACCATTCCAATGACAAACGTTGCCGAGTCTAATTGGGCCTCGGTGGCAATTTTGGTTCTTACTTTTGAGTTAAGGGGTTTAAGACCCATCAACACCCCTTTCAATTGACTCAATGGGTGTCAAATCTCGTTTCGGTCAACAAAAAGAAGGGTATGATTTGCGTATGTACAGACTTTCGTGACTTGAACAAGGCCTGTCCAAAGGATAATTTCCTTACCCCATTCATTGAACAGATTGTTGATGAATGCACAGAATGTGAGGTCTTTTCTTTCATGGATGGTTTTTAAGGATACAATCAGATATAGATTAAACCTGAAGACCAACACAAAACCTCTTTCATTTGTCCATGGTGTACATTCACTTATCGGAAGATGTCTTTTGGCCTGAAAAATGGTGGAGCTACTTTTCAATGGGCCATGTATTTTTCTTTCCACGACCTCAAACACATAGTCAAGGCTTATCTTGATTATTTAACATCACGATATCATAAGAGATATGCTCATTCCATGCACCTCCAACTTATCTTTGAGTGACGTCGCTACTATTATCAGATTCACTTGAATCCAAACAAATGCAGTTTTTGCGGGACATCATGTCATCTACTAGGTTTCATAGTTTCAACAACATGGATCATGGTTGATCCTCTAAAGTTTGAGGAGATAATTCATTTTCTTCCCCCATGCACAGTCCCTCAACTTTAGAGTTTACAAGGAAAAGTGAACTTTTTCCGGCGTTTCATCACAAACTATGCCAAGATCACAAAAGGGTTCATGCATTTACTGAAGAAGGATGTTCCTTTCGAGTGGGATGAAGCTACTCAACACTCTTTTGAAGCGTTGAAACATGCCCTCACGTCCGCCCCTCTACTTTATCCACCCAATTATAATACAGATTTCATATTATACTTGGCCACTGCAGAGTCGACCGTCCGTATGGTCTTGGTTTAGGAGAATGATTTGTTTGAAGAAAATGTGATTTATTACCTGAGTCGAGGCCTGGTTGGACCATAACTCAACTACTCCCATGTTGAAAAACTTGTGTTGGCAACAGTTCATGAAATCCAACAGTTCCGTCATTATATCATGTTTCGCAAGACCACCATCATTGTCGTTGTGAATCAGTTTCAATACGTGTTGACATGACATGTAATCGGTGGAAATATCAGTATATGGATAGCTATCCTCCAAGAATTTGACTTGGATTTTGTTTCGACGAAATCCAAAAAGTCACATGTGGTTCGAACCTTTCATTGTGAAGGATTTTTTAAAGAAGGGTGTTTATCATTTGATAGATTTTGAGGGAAATGATTTAGCGGAGCCTAGAAATGGGATTTACCTCAATAAGTATTACTCATAGGTGGGTCAACTTGGGTGACTTCTTGTACATATGTATAGTTATTATACAATTAGTTTTTTGTTTTTTAGTTTTATGGACGTCTCATTTTTTATGTCATCTTTTTCACTATGGCATATGTCCAGTGAGTTAGAGGTGTTTGTTGGGTTTGCGGATGATGCTAGCCAACACACTCAGAGGCTTGTTTCCATAGCTTGGGTGATTTTCACACCTCAGGGCTAGTTTCTATCTTCAAGAGGTATATGTTTAGGTGACACCACAAACAATGTCGTCAAATACAGTGCAGTTTTAGAGTTGCTTTGTGACACTTTGTCGCATAGTATCTCTCACCTCTAGTTCTACTTAGACACTCAGCTGGTTGTGTCCCAGTTAAATGGGGTTTACTGTTTTTATAATTCTACTCTACACCGATAGTTCCTTAGGGTATGTCTCTTAGAATGAAGCTTTGATTACATTACGTATATCCATGTTCCTAGGAGATTGAATCAAATTACAGATACTCTAGCTAATCATGTATTAGATTGGCATATTTCACACATGTAAGAAAAATCACACACATACACATGTAAATACATTTGTAAATAAATGTAATCCATGAGGCACAAAAAGATGTAAATACGCATATATATATATATCGAAAGTTTCAGAGTACATAAGTGGGTGCAAGCACCTCAAAAGTATATGTCCAGTATACGTCACGGGGCTTATTCCCTCAAAAAATATACAAAAAGTGTTCTCCGCACATAAGTGGTCCATCCTAAGCTAAGGGCAAGGCCTTTTGGCCCTACCATAGTGAACCATGGAATTTTCCAAATGTCAAAAGAGTTGGACCCAGGTCCATGGCACCCCAACTATGTGAGGTTGCATCGATCGCCGTAGATCCTCGATCTCTGCCATAGGGATTGTATGAGTGAGAGGGGTGAGGTTCCACTCCACCCATCTCAAAACTCTCTCAGCCTCTCTAGCTATAGGTCCCCCTACTGTTGTTGGTCCGCCGACTTTGGTTGGTACTACCTCTGGTCGAGGACGCCGCCTGGTCCTTGAGAATTTTGCTGGATGTACTGGTCCCACATCTGTACATAAACAGATACATAGTTGTCAGATACTCTGTTTCCCATAATATATATATATATATATATATATATATATAAATAAAAATTAAATAACATTAAAAAAAAAACATACCTATTCTCCTCATTCTACTCCGAGAGGTACGGGCATATCAAGATCCCTAGAGAATTTGATCCCAGCATAGGGGTAGTCCTCTATAGCCATAATCTACTCAGACCAGCAATCGAAAAAAATATCATTGATGGCCTCAATGGTCCTCCCTCCCCCCTGTCACAACAATAATGCCACCCATATGCACACTGCTGGGAGAGAGGCCATGTTCCCCTGTACTGTCTCTCGTGGAATGAGACTGGGTACCCTCTCAAAGAAAAAGGAACATAAAACAGTCTCAAACCCAAAGTTTTTTTTTTCCACACACGACACTCTGTCAGCTGTCTCTTCATGCAATCCAGCATGGTTGTGCTCCAGTCGAAAACTCGTGCATTTAAGAGCTGTACCACATAATGCATGTGAACCTAGGAGGCCTAATGTAAGGTTGTAGATCTAGTGATCCACCCAATAAGTAAAACTATCACTTGCAGTAATAGGTTGGAAATTTTGTGGATCGACACCTGAGAACCCACTTTATCTATGCCAGCCTCACAGTGGAGTCCGATCAATTTGGCTATGTTGTGAGACCTAGGAGGAAAATCATGAAGCTTGAATGGTTCCCCTCTCCTTGGGAGTCCAGTCAGAAAATAAATATCCTTATTTGTTGTAATCAACGAATGTCCTTAGAGCATAAATGTCTCGGTGTTAGGGTGTCAGTAATCTACCAATACGTTCAACAATCTGGGTTGTGCCCTCATGAATGGACACTGGAATAATTTCAACAACCCTCATTATGATAATGTGGCAACAAAAATAGGGTATTTTTCAACCAAAGAATCAAGGTCCTCATGTTCCCTCTCTCTCCAATGGACGTACATCCTGGAAGATGACAAGTTCAAAGGAGAATTAACTCTTGTTTTTTTTTTTTAAATTCTATGTGTTTGAGGGTGTACACGGGCTATATTGAGCATAATCATGTATACATGTAGGCAAGTTGTTTTTTTCCCACGGGTATACACGTGTTGTCCTTGGACAACCCACGTACACACAGGTCCACACCTTTTTAAGAGTGTGTGTCCCCCCAAAAAACTAAAATGAACAAAAAGGGAAGTATTGAAATGAAAGAGGGGTTGATTTATACTAAATTGGTCAGAGCGGAAGTTCGTTTCATCCATTGAAGTTCTCGGAATCAACTCTTTTAGCAAAGGGGTGTTTTTGGCTTTTTGGTCAATTCTCAATTGGTAATGAGCTGCCAAACTTCTATTTATAGAATTTTTTGGGCCTTTTGTCATTTATTTTTTAATCCTTTTGTCATTTTTTCTGGCCTAAAAATCGTTTAGCATGTTTCTTGACTTTCTTATTAGATGTTATGACACACTTCAGTTCTGGTTGGAGAAATGTTTTGAGAGATGGGTCACTTTTGAAGGTCCTTTGGTAAAAAGTCGTTTTTCCAATTTTGTGCATTTAAGTTAGGATTTCACAGCCACTTTCTACATCTCGTTGTATTTTTATCTTTTCCATAGGATCGATCCCATCAAATTATGACACAGAATCGTCATCACTTCTTTAGAAGTCTCATCGTTTGGTGGTAGATCCTACCTATACATGGATGCCCTAGGTAGATCCTTTTTTCATTTGGTATCCATGTTGTTGTCAAATGACTTTAGGCTCGGGAGTCCTTCTTAGTCATGTCCTAATTACGATTTTGAGCCTCATTTGCATGATTCATCACCACTTTTGACCTCACCCTCAAGACTCCCAAACAAAAACGAGTCTTCTTTAAGCCCTTTTCCGACTCTATAAACATGAAAAAATTGTTGAGCGATCTTGTTTCCCTTCACGCTCGCCAAACTAAAACTTGAAGGCATGTCTGTCCGGTGGTAGTTTACCCATTTTTAGGTCCGTACAATCAATTGTATGAAAAAAGGTATACTCTAGGAGCTTCAGTTCGCTAGAAGAGTATTCTCAGGTATATGTTTAACCCTTTTTTGGGCCCGTGGGACTAAACTTACAAAAAAGGAACCCCCATGGAGTACATATTTTAGCTCTTTTTAGACTCCCTAAAAATGAAAATATGTTTGAGTGACCTTGTTCTTTCACACTCATTAAATTGGTCCAAAAGAAGTATCCCTACGGAGTCCATAGTTAAGTTGTTTTCAGACTCCCTAAAAATGAAAAGATAGCCGAGTGACCTTGTTCTTTCACACTTGTTAATTGGTTCAAAAAAACATCTACTGGCATGATTTTACCCATTTTTATGGCCTGTATATTAAGGAGGAAAAAGGTACACCTCGGGAGATTCATCTCGCCGGGAGAGTTCTCCTTAGTAAATTTCACTTTTTCGGGCTAGGGATTCTAAATCTAGAAAAAGGTAGTGAGTCCATAGCTAAGCTCTTTTCAGACTCCTTAAAATTGAAAATATTGTCGAGTGATCTTGCCTTTGTCACACTCATTAAAATGGTTTTTAATAGACTTCTTTTCGGTGCTAGTTTACCCCTTTTTCGAACCGACTAGACTAATTTCAAAAAAGGTACTCCAGTGGAGTCTTCTTTTGCACTTTTTCAGACTCTCTAAAAATGAAAAACCATCGATATTACCTTCTTTGGGCTCATTAAAATCACATCGAAGGATGTTATCATTGTGTCTTTTTAATCGCATTTGCATTTCTGTGTCTTTGGCCTAAAGCGGACTCCATGTGGCTCTCAAATTGAACCTTTGAAGAATGCCTTATATGCAAGCCTTGTAGCACTTTTTCTCTGGGTCTTAATACCTTGACCCATGGAGGAATTTTCCTGAGTTTCCTTTCCCTACACATGTCTCCTTGCTCTGAAAATTAGTGTGTTCATTGCACTTGGAACTAGTATGCTTTGCGACACTCATTCCTCCTTTGTAACATAGCATTATTTTATTATTTTTCAAGCTTTCCAGAATTATTGAAGAAGACAAAAAAATCAAATATACCCCAAAAAGAGGATGGGAAAAGTATTTTATTTTTTGGAAGCACAATGAATTTCCCTTGGACAAACCACATCCTTCCATTTTTTGTCAAGCACTGGAATTTAATATGACCTTAGGAATTTGTTCTCACTCCATAAAGTTGTGTCCTCCTCCATTTGGTTATTCTTCCAAACATGTGGAGATTTTGCATTTCCTCCTGCATCGTGAACTTATGTCAATTACATGCTACTTGAGTCTCATCATTCATCATGCTATTGTCCAAGGGAAGTTTTACCCAACTTGAGTCGACCCCTCTTCAGTTTGTCTCTTGTCCTCTTTCTCGACCATCCTGAAAGTCCAATCAAGTCCTTGTTCGAAATCAATGAAGTTCTCTACTTGATCACTAATATCCTCTTGGCTATTACTGATGAGCATTCGAAGACCTATGGGTATTGAAGTCGTACCTTCACATTACACTACTACCATATTTTTGAAGATCTTGAATTTGTTCCTTGAGCTCTAAAGGCCTCATCTATATCCATCAGGTGTCATTAGATTCTTGAAGATGGATACTATACATGTATATGTTTTGATTTCGAGATGTAGATCCGCTGCGTATTTCTCACAGCTACACTTTATATAGTTATATGACATGGATTTGTAGTGTATTTGATTGGCAACCATTATTTAATTTCATCTCGAGCATGGGTATACCTGCCTCGGTGAGACAATTGTTATTTTTCATATGGCACCTCCCGAACTCTGGTCCTGGGATCACTTGCTTCGTATGTTGATAAATATTTGTAATGTATTTCAGCCATCATATGCTCTTCTGACCTCACACATTAGGGGGAATCTGTTATAACCCTAAATTGCACCTTGCATGCATACCTAGCATCAGACCATCTTACTTGCCATTTTTTCCAAGCCATCACTGAAAGCTCTTCTTAAAAAACACTATTTTGAATATGTACGCGCCCTACACCACTAATTCCCATGTACACATGCTTTCTACACCACTACAACTCACATACATATGCTATCTCACCCATTACATCCCGCATATACCCACAAAATGTTGCAAAAAATAAAAGTTGCAAGGGGATACGAGATTTTGGGTAGTTTCCTAACCAATTAACCACCCATAGCCCATCACCCAACCAAATAACTATCTTTTTGGCATATAAAAGAAGGTGTTGGGGTCCCATTCCTACAAGAAGCACGAGAGAAAAGAAACTTTTCCCATTTTAATATTCCCCCTTGCCCCAAGAATTTGTATCCACATTGTGAGTTTGAGCCAGAATTCCTTATTCCAGCCCATTTTCCTCCATTGGAAGCCTATGTCATTCTCCATAGAGAATCAAAGAGGACAAAGATACGTGGACGTAGTTGGAGCTTAGTGAAGAGGAGCCTAGGACTGAGTTCGAGGAGAAGTCATCGGTCTCATTTTGTAAGTGACTTTGTGAGATTAATATAAAGAAGTACTTTTTCTGTCCTGCCATATGATGTGTTCAATTTCTATATTTGATTTACATTTTGTTATGAGATCTAACCTACCAATTCATATTTAGAATGCATGTTTGTAGTTTCTTGTTTGTATTTTGGTGAATGTAGGTTGGCCTTGGGAGGAGACTTGCAGTCTAGGAACAACCAAACGCAAAGGGATCGACACCAAACAGAGAGTTTAAGGTAAGACTACTGAATCCCTATACTTTGTACTTTATGCATGAATGTGGGGTATTGTCGGGATAGTTGTTAAACATAGGAGACTTTAGACAGTTAGCTCTGCCTGCACTTTAGAACCCTAGTGTAGTCCATAGGGGGATTTTCCTACTATAGAACATACCAATATCAATACCATACTATACCATACCAATACCAATACCAATACCAATACTATACCATACCAATACCAATACCAATACCATACCAATACAAATACCAATACCAATACCAATAAAAATACCAATACCAATACCATACCAATACCATACCAATACCATACCATTACATACTAATACCATACTAATACCATACCATTTCATACCAATATAATAACATTGCATACCATTGCACGGCAATGGTATGCATACCAATACCATACCAAAACCAATACCAATATGCATTTACAATACCCTTATGCCTTGCCAATACCAATGCCAATACCATTGCCAATGCCAATGCCAATACCATTGCATACCAATACGACCAATACCATTGCATACCAATACCAATACCAATACCATACCACCCCAATACCAATACCAATACCATACCATACCATACCAATACCAATACCGATACCATACCACACCATACCAATACCATACCATACCAATACCAATACCATACCATTGAATACCAATACCATACCATTGCATCCCAATACCAATACCGATACCATACCACACCATACCAATACCATACTAATACAATACCATACCATACCAATACCAATGCCATACCATTGAATACCAATACCAATACCAATACCAATACCATACCATTGCATACCAATACCAATACCAATACCAATACCATACCAATATCATACCATTGCATACCAATACCAATACAATTGCATACCATTGCATGACAATGCTATGCATTGTTATCAGGTAAATCGTTAAGTGCGGACACAAGTCGATCCCCCTAGATCCACCTAGATCTAGAACAAAACACAACAGGACATGGCGCTTTCCCTAGGCTCTAATCATCAAATTTACTACCAAACAAAGGACGAGAGATATACCTTTAAGTGTTTCTTCCTTATGTCTTTGTTGTTCCTGTTTCGTTCTGGTGCTCTTGTGATACTGCTACTGCAGTGAGACACAAACCAACCAAAGTGAAAGAAGAGAGTATATTCAATGACAACCTATGCATATGACCAAGGAATTATGCAATAAAATAAAAATAATTGTATGGGAAAGAAGCATGCCATTGTATTATATTAAATAATAGGAAGAGAAATTACAACCAAATGCCTTGATGTTGTAAGGTTCCTCCCAACAATTCCTTGCTTCCCACACACTTCTTTCTCCAAGTATTTTGATACCATGGATTTGATAGCTACTCTCAATAACAAGCGAATCTAACTTTCTCCATGAAAGCTCCTCTCCTTTTATAAGCTGAAGAGGATAAGGTGAGGAGGTTAGGATGATCCCACCAAATCATGAAAGCGAGTAAGATCCAAACCATTCAGAGGCCACCTCACCATAGAATCTTCTCCATCTATAAGGATTGAGAAGATGCTCATTTTTTCCCACGTACAAAGGCCACTGCACCCTAGCTATAGATCAACTTGTGGAAACTATGAAACCCATAAATAGAGCAAGGTGCAGAAATCAATCATTTCCTCACCCTACATATAGAGCAGCTTGCAGAAATCCTCCAAAATAGGGTTTTTACAGAGGGAAAAACAACTTCTTCTCTCAAGGAAAGTTCTTCTCCCTTCTTTCTTTAGGAATCTAGGCCATTGACCCCTATGAAGGAAACACATAGGTTTACATCATTAACGATCATAGGGATGAAGAAAATAATGTGTAACAAATATCCCCCCAATGTATGAAGTTAAAAAAGAGTGATAGCTGAGATACTTTGTCGAGTGTGTGTAGGGAACAAGGAACAATCGATCGGAAACCTTCCAACAAACAAGGAAATATAGTACAATAATATATCATCACTAAGGTAGGCATTCCCATACTCATAATACAAATGACTCAAAGCATAAATTCTGACATGCGAAGATCCATGTCAAGTAAGATAGGTCATGGCCACCAAACATACACTGTGGATCCATACCATTATGAATCAAATTTGAACATAACCACTAAAAATACACTGTGGATCTATGTGTTAAAGACTCAAATTTGAACATAGCCACGAGACATACAATGTGGATATATGCAACAAAACAAACTAAATATACTCTAACACAACCTGAATCTCTTAGAAAAGATTCAAGGTCTTCATCTCCACCACTCTATAGTACGAATCTAACCATGTGAATACATATACTGAAGTCGAACATGGTAGAAACCACTTGATTACCGGTCATTAGTGTATATCGTTAACAAGTGTGAGGGAAATCACCATTAATGTCAATGACTCCCAAGGTACTCTATTACAATCCAATGAATGTGAATTAATGAGATGAAGTCGAACACTTGATAGAATCTCCCGATCAGGGGTCAATAATGAAAACCCATTGTCGAAAGAGAGGAAGCCTACCATTGGGGCATGCAAGTTCCAAGGTGCCAATTAGTTTATAAGTCTAATTCCTGGATAATGAGTTGAATTCGACAGGAAAAGACTCGCCATAGGAGGGCCTTAATGTATCACCCATGAATGACATGAAACAGGTAACAATATTTTATGTAGATTAGAGTAACAAGTGATTCAGGACTAACTTAGGGATGGTCGATGCAATAGAAGTCTTAAGGACTGCAGACATGGCCAACATAATATAAGGCTTTCTGGGTTGAACATATCTTTGAACATATTGATGACACGACAACTGTCTTGGAAACATTGACTCAACAACAGGGATCACAGAACAATTTGTAATCTTATAAAGGAGTATGATCAAGAGACAAGCAAATTTTCCAACCTAGACACAAAGCAAGTGAAAGGGTGTCATGTTCAAAAGTGACTCTTCCATAGAATACAGGTTTAAACACATTTCTTTCCCAATTTTCCCCCACCATTTCTAGCGAGTACCTCTTTATTATTACATAAGCTTGAGGAGGATAACATATGCTTGTAAATGTAATCTCATCCTTCGGACGAGTCCCTCGGAGTATGTTTAACGAACCCTAAGAAGGAGTGGTTTGGTCCCATGTGGGTCTATCGATGTTTGTTTAACAAGTCCAAAGAGAGAAAACACATGGGTTTTTCATGTTTAGAGAGTCTGAAAAACACTTAAAGAAAACTCCGGTCCAATATGGTCCTTTCGATGTTTGTTTAACGAGTCCAAAGAAAGAAAACTCAAGGGTTTTTCATGTTTAGAGAGTTTGAAAAACACTTAAAGAGAACTCTCTCAATTCCTTTTTCGTAAAGTAGTCTAATAAACTATCGCTCAACAGAGGTTTTCTTCAAATGCTTTAACGAGCGTGAAAAGAACAAGGTCGCTCGATAATCTTTTTATGTTTAGAGAGTCTAAAAAGAGATTAAAGGGAACTCCAAGGGGTTCCCTTTTCATATAACCTTTACGAGTCTGAAAAAGTGATAAAATTATACTCGGTTACATTCTCATGTATTTATGAGCATGAGAAAGAACAAAGACTAAGCTCAGTAACTTATTCTCATGTATTTACGAGCATGAGAAAGAACAAAGACTAAGCTCGAGATTGTTTTCATTTTTACGCAAGCTTTAAAACAAAACAAAACTATGCTTGGGATAGATTTTTTTTTTACACAAGATTAAAGCTAGCCAAAACTATGCTTGGACCTAGTTTCATTTTTACGCAAGCTCGAACCAAAGGAAACTATGCTTGAGGTAGGTGGTTTCATTTTTACACAAGCTTGAACTTCCCAACACATAACACCAAGATGGTCAGTACTTAGCCCCCAACTTAAGAAGCTAGTGAATCAACTTGAGCATGAAGTCCATAGGATGGAAGCATTGCCCCCCAAGCTTCATTTTGTCCAGCTACAAAGGCAGAGGAAAGGAAGCTTCAAATACTAGACGAAGGACTTGACTCAAATAGAGAGGGGGAAGTTGTTTCATTTTTTAACAAGCTTGACATAGGAGAAGAACTATGCTTGAGAATCTAGGTTCAATCCCTAGACCTTTGTTTCATTTTTTAATGAGCTTGACACAAAAACAGGAACTATACTCATAACCTTTGTTTCATTTTTTAATTAGGCTGCCATAGAGATGCAAAAACTATCCTCGCAACTGGTTTCATTTTTTAACGATATTGAAATCAGAAAACTATGCTCAAAGATGGTTTTGATTTTTTAACGAGCTTGAAATCAAAAAACCATGCTCATATCTCTTCTTGATCACGACTTCCAAGAGGGCAGTGTTCTAGAAGGACACCATGTAAAGTGATAAAACTCGGTCATGGCCTCCAAGAGATCTTAACTTGATGAAAGAAACACACTCTGTAAGGAACACATGTCGAGGGTCACGATAGGGGTAAGGAGGTTAGGCTCCAGTAGACCTACTGAAGAGATTACCATATCAACTACCAGATCTAAGTCATTTTATCGACAGCGGAAGGCATGGGAGACAATGCCCTGTGGCAAGGGAGATACCATCTGCATATAAGAACCATGTAGGGAGGTCATTGAGGTCAAGTCAGGACCAAAAAATTAAAGTTGATCAATGATCACAATTCTTCTATCATGCGGGAAAGATATCACACGAAAAAGAGTCGACAGGATATCTTTCATGGCATAGACATAATCTCTCCGAAGGAGTAAAGAAAAATCCAAGGGATCTTGAACTACCATGACATTAATAAAGACATTCTTCCCTCCCAAAGTTACAGGAAACTGAGGAAGGGTCCCTAAAGGTTGATTGGTTCTTTTATTAAAAGATAACAGATTTTGCAAGCTGAGGATAACCCAAAGCTTGCTAAGCAAGAGAGGACAAAATACTAACATATGAGCTTTCATTTATTAGCATCTGAGGAACATCCCGACCAAAAACCTATATTTTAATATGGAAATCAATGTGAGAGGGAAGACGAGGTCCAGTTAGCACACCCTAATTAAAAAGGATGGCTTCATTACTTGGAGGAGGTTCTACAGGAGAAGGAGGGAGACCCTTGAGCACGGTAGAGTCTGTATCAAAGAGAAAAATGTGAGCAGTATTAGGTTTACTCTTAAGCGAGAGAGTAGGATCGACTGATGACGAGATCAAATTGACCACTTGGGTTTCATTCTCCAAGGGGAGAATGGGGTCGACAAGTGGAAAAGGATCGACCGCTTGGGTTTCACTCTCTAACAAGAGAGTGGGATTGAACAATGATGGGATCGGATCGACCACATGGGTTTCACTCTCTAACGGGAGAGTAGGATAGACCGATGATGGGATCAGATTGACCACTTTATCAACTAGTTCAATTAAGGACGTGACCAGATTGAATACATGATCAACCAGATTGACTGACAAAGGGGACAGATTGATCGTTCCATCAACTACAAGTGGGTCAAGAGTAAGATTACGATAAGCAACTAGAAGTTGAGGCTATCAAATAGTCATGTCTTCTAGGAATTTTGAGGCTTCATCCATATGAGGGAAAAGGTGAGTTAGATGACTCTCTTTGCATAACATGCATGAGAATTTGACTCTACTTTTCTTCTTCCCAATGGTATCGCGACTAGTTGATGGGAGGTCATCAACATGTTGTTTAGAGGCCGACAACATGGGTTGGCGAGGGTGTGTAGACCATACTTCTATAATCTTGTATACCAGGTAAATCCTTAAGAAGATGGCTACCCTTACAAAGCCTGCAAGGGTACCTGGGTTTACGGGTGGTTTGGGTGATCTTGACATCATCAAAACTCCCAGCACAATCAACAGTAACTGGTTTCTTTCCAACACGTCTGACAGTGGTTGGAATTTTAGATCCTTATTTATTTTTCTTCTTCTTATTCTTCCTTTTCTTCTTCTTCTTATCCACTGAGTTACTAGCTTCAAAGCTTTCACTTGACAAATAAGATGAAATGGAAGAAGACCTTCCAAGTGGAGAAGGTGAAGAAGATCTTACTGGTGAAGAAGGTGCAGGATCAACATGAGGTTTATGCTCTTGGGGGGAAGTTCTTACAACAAAAGAACTAGCTGCATTCAGGATTACCTGAGTGGAAACAACCATACCGGTAATCCAAATGTGAGACCTGGAAGGCTTAAAGTAGCGATGTGAGGAGGACCAATGTTCTCTTAAGAAGGAAAAACAAAAGGTTCCCTTGGAGAAGAGGTTCCTTCATTGGTCATTCCAGGAACTGATGCCATTAAAAACAAAAACCAACCTAGAGTCCACTAGGGAAAACAAGCAACACACGCTAAAAATCTAGTAAGCAAGCAGGAAAAGAAAACCTTCTCATAGTTAGCACACTAGTTGGTGATGAAATCCAACGTCACGAGAATAATGTAAGAAGGGGATGAGATAGAGTGGGTGGAAAAGTTACGTTGATGACCTACTTAATGGACTTATGCCTTGGTGCAATCTCCCACACATAATCATGGGTATACCCTCCAAGGAGCCTGAGTGAGTTTGGCCAACGTTGATTCTAGGTACTGTGAAGACTTACCCCTCCACAGTCACCTTGTTTAAAGACCCTAAAGAGATAGGCCACTAAGGTTACCAACTACTATAGTGATGCTTGGGGAAACAATCGACAGTCTGATCCATACGCAAAGGCAGGGTATCTAGAACAAAATCAACTTGAAAGGATTCCACTAATCCTTGTGGGTATACCTTCAAGTGACCCCCATAATATGCACAATCTCTACACCAAGACCAACAAAGCAGGGTGAGTAACTCTGCCAGTCTCAATGAGACCTTGTGATTGACCCTTGTGTTAGAAGGGATTCCTAGGGAAAAATGTAATAAGTGGATTTACCACTCCCTAACTCAAGATTCTATGTTTGTTTGCATCTTTGGAAAGTTATCTTTCACACCCATTTCAAATCCGTGCAACTAATCTAATGTAGGTTTGCCACCAGAAAATATAAAAATGTCTAATCAATTTTTATAAGAGTTTTATTTTATGGATGTTGTTACTCAAAAGGAAAAATGGTGTGGATAATATGGTGTTTTGACTTACTTGAAAGTTATGTAAAGACATGAAGATGAAATCTTTTCATTTCGATGAAAGCTATGCTTCGAGAAGGAGAAAACATTTACCATTCCCAGATGTACAATGTCCCAAAATTTTACTAAACTCATCAATATCAAGTATTTCAAGAAATGAGACAAATAGACTGTACATCCATACACGATTCATGGCCCCCCACCCAACCATGAGGGGGGAAATTTTTCAGAATTTAAGACCAAAAAATGCCAAGAATCATGCAATTTCGCTACTTCAAATGCAAGGATTCCCCCAATCTAATATAAAGCAAGAAATTAAAAATCTTTGTTTCAAAGATAGCTAAAAGCAATAGAAAATATATATAAAACAAAGCAACCCAAACAAATTTTCTGTTTTAACATGAATTATTCAATAAAAGAAAAACAAGTTCTTTGACCAAACAATTCTAAAGAAAAAGCGATGTTCTGTAACTAAAAAACACTCGAAGCAAGAGACCAAATCTTTCAAAAGAAAACAAAGAAAAAATAAGGCAAAGATGGCTAAAAGCAGATTCAAATTTTGTCAAGAAGACTGTAATCAGACCCAAAAAATCACCCCAAAACCAAATCCAAGGTCTGGGTAAGGAAAAAAACATCAAAAATCAAAGTTTTCACAATTTCCGCAGGCTGTAGACTAACAGAGTGCAGAAATCCCTGATTTTCACAGGCCAGATATGGGTAGGGTGTAGATTTTCCACACTAGTCTAAACAAGTAGGGTGTGGAAATCCTAAGTTGTTGCATTGTCCCTCAAAGCAGGGTGTGGAAATCAAACAAAAATAGAAAAAAAAAATTAAGAAGGTTTTCCAGTGAATTTTAATGGTCAGAGAGTCAAGATGGATCTCCCAGTGACTCATAAAACAAAAACCAAGCAATCAAAGCAAGAAATCAAGACAAAATAGGAAAACAATTTGTTTCCCCAATGGAGTCACCAATTTTGTTATCAGGTAAATTCTTAAGAGTGGACACAAATCGATCTCCCTAGATCCACCTAGATGTAGAACGAAACATGACATGACATGGCTCTTTCCCTAGGCTCTAATCATCAAATTTACTACCAAACAAAGGACAAGAGACATACCGTTAAGTGTCGCTTCCTTATGTCTTTGTTGTTCGTGTTTCACTCCAGTGCTATTATGATACTGATCCTGTAGTGAGACACAAACCAACCAAAGTGAAAGAAGAGAGAGTGTATTCAATGACAACATATGCATATGATCAAGGAATTATGCAATAAAATAAAGATAATTCTATGGGAAACAAGCATGCCACTGTATTATATTAAATAATAGGAAGAGAGATTACAATTGGATGCCTTGATGTTGTAAGGTTCCTCCCAACAATTCCTTTCTTCCCACACACTTCTTTCTCCAAGGATTTTGAGACCATAGATATGATAGCTACTCATAATCTATCTTGACAAAGCAAAGCTCAAAGTGAACATACAATCTCTAAAAACTCCAAGCTACAAAAATCAATAACAAGCCAATCCAACTTTCTCCATGAAATCTCCTCTCATTTTTATAAGCTAAAGAGGTTAAGGACAGGAGGTTAGGATGATCCCACCAAATCATGAAAGAGAGTAATATCCAAACCATTTGGAGGCCACATCATCATAGGAGGTTCTCCATCTAGAAGCATCGAGAAGATGCTTGTTTTTTCCCACTTACGAAGGCCATCACACCCTAGCTATAGAGAAACCTGTGGAAACTTTGCAACCCATAAATAGAGCAAAGTGCAGAAATCAAGCATTTATGCACCCTACGTATAGAGAAACCCGCAGAAATCCTCCAAAATAGGCTTTTTACAGAGGAAAACACAACTTCTTCTCTCAGGGAAAGTTCTTCTCACTTCTTTCTTCAGGAATCTAAGCCACTGACCCCTCTGAAGGCAACATATAGGTTTACATCATTAACTATCATAGGGATGACAAAAATAATGTGTAACAGAGATCCCCCCAAAGTATGAAGTTAGAACAGAGTGATAGCTGAAATAATTTGTTGAGTGTGTTTAGGAAACAAGGAACACGTCAGTCGGAACTCGGCATGAGAATGTAACTGAGTATAATTTTACCAAACAAAAATGGAAAAAATTAAAAATCAAGAAGGTTTTCCAGTGAAGTTTAATGGTCAGAGAGTCAAGCTAGATCTCCCAGTGGCTCAGAAAATAGAAACCAAGCAATCAAAGCAAGAAAGCAAGACAAAATAGGAAAAATAATTGTTTCCCCAGTGGAGTCACCAATTTTGTTATTGAGTAAATCGTTAAGTGTAGACACAAATCGATCCTTCTAGATCCACCTAGATCTAGAACAAAACATGATAGGACATGGCACTTTCCCTAGGCTCTAATCATCAAATTTACTACCAAACAAAGGACGAGAGGCATACCTTTAAGTGTCACTTCCTTATGTCTTTGTTGTTCCTGTCTCACTCTGGTGCTCTTCTGATATTGATCCTGCAGTGAGACAGAAACCAACCAAAGTGAAAGAAGAGAAAGTATATTCAATGACAACCTATGCATATGATCAAGGAATTATTCAATACAATAAAGATAATTCTATGGGAAAGAAGCATGCCACTGTATTATATTAAATAATAGGAAGAGCTATTACAACCAGATGCCTTGATGTTGTAATGTTCCTCCCAACAATTACTTCCTTCGCACACACTTCTTGCTCCAAGGATTCCGAGACCATGGATCTGATAGCTACTCACAATCTATGTTGACAAAGAGAAGCTCAAATCCAACATACAAGCTCTAAAAACTGCAAGCTACAAAACTCAATAAAAATCCAATCTAACTTTCTCCATGAAATCTCCTCTCCTTTTATAATCTAAAGAGGATAAGGTGAGGAGGTTAGGATGATCCCACCAAATCATTAAAGTGAGTAAGATCCAAACCATTCAGAGGCCACCTCACCATAGAATCTTCTCCATCTAGAAGCATCTAGAAGATGCTTGTTTTTTCCCACGTACAAAGGCCACCGCACCCTAGCTATAGAGCAACCCATGGAAACTCTGCATCCCAGAAATAGAGAAAGGTCCAGAAATAAATAATTTTCGCACCCTACGTATAGAGAATCCTGCGGAAATCCTCCAAAATAAGGTTTTTACAGAGGAAAAAACAACTTCTTCTCTCAGGGAAAGTTATTCTCCCTTCTTTCTTTAGGAATCTAGGCCACTGACCCCTATGAAGGCAACATATAGGTTTACATCATTAATGATCATAGGGATGACAAAAATAATTTTTAACATGCATTGGCAATGATATGCATACCAATACCATACCCATATCAATACCATACTATACTGTACCAATACCAATACGATACAAATACCAATACCAATACCATACCAATACCAATACCAATACCAATACCATTACAAATACCAATACCATACCAATACCAATAACAATACCAATACCAATACCATACAAATACCATACCATTGCATACCAATACCAATACCAATACCATTGTATACCATTGCATGACAATGGTATGCTTTGGCAATGATATGTATACCAATACCAATACGCATTCCCAATACCCTTATTCCTTGCCAATACCAATACCAATACCATTGCATACTAATACCATTACCATACCATACCATACCATACCAATACCAATACCAATTCCATAACAATACCATGCCATACCATACCATACCATACCATACCATCCCAATACCATACTAATACAATACCATACCATACCATACCAATAACATACCAATACCAATACCAATACCATACCATTGCATACCAATAACTATACCATACCATTGCATACCAATACCAATACAATTGCATACCATTGTACGAAAATAGTATGCATTGGAAATGATATGCATACCAATACCATACCAATATCAATACCATACTATACCATAGAAATACCAATACCAACACTATACCATACCAATACCAATACCAATACCATACCATGCAATGTCATATCAATACCAATACCATACCATACCAATACCAATACCATACCATGCAATGTCATATCAATACCAATACCATACCATACCAATACCAATACCAATACCATTGCATACCATTGCATGGCAATGATATGCATACCAATACCAATACTAATACCATACCATACCATACAAATACCAATACCGATACCATACGAATACCATTGGCAATGATATGCATTGGAAATGGTATGCATTGGCAATTATATGCATACCAATACCAATACCATACCACACCATACCAATACCATACCAATAACAATGCCAATACCAATACCATACGATTGAATATCAATACCAATACCATACCAAAACCATACCATTGCATACCAATACCAATACCATTTCATACCAATACCATTGAATGGAAATGGTATGCATACCAATACCATTGGCAATACCATACCATACCATACCATACCAATAATATTTCCAATACCAATACCATGCCATTGCATACCAATATCAATACCATTGCATACCACAATGGTATGCATTGGCAATGATATGCATACCAATACCAATACCAATACAATACCATACCATACCAATACCAATACCAATACCATAGCCGAAAACGCTCGACAAAGTGTTCTTGAAAATTGACCTCATCTTCAAAAATTGCATTATTCTTCATTGACCAAAACCCCAGTGCTCGAGATGCTCCAACAAATGGTTTTACGGTTGATAGAATGATATCGTAGGGGCCCCACTAGATTAAAACCAACTTTCTTAATCCAATGCAACTGACGGTTCATGCATCTGAGTCCCAGTTTGAGTTTTATCGTGAGTTGCAACTCACCTCCTCAAGCCATTTAGGGACATCTAGTCAATTTGGTCCAGGGGCAAAAAATCCAAACCGAGTAGCATAAAAAACTTCTGTAAGCTCTTGCAAGTCTATTTGGCCAAGGCCCACATGACTACACTATCCAAAACCCGACACATTGTTCTTTAAAATTGACCTCCTCTTCATAAATTGCACTATGCCTCATTGACCAAAACCCTAGTGTTTTAGATACTCCAAAAAAATATTTTTCGATCGAAAAAATGATAGCGTAAGATCCATAATAGCTGAAACCCGGTGCTCTGGATCCAATGAAACTAATGATACATGCAACTAAGTCATGGTTTGAGTTTTATTGATAGTTGAAACTCTCCTCATCAAGCCATTCAAGGACATGTGGCCAATTTAGCCTGGGGGCATAAAATCCAAACTGAGCAGCATAATGGAGTTCCATAAGCTCCCCAAAGTATGTTTGGATAAGAACCATGTCACTAGACTAGAAAAAGTTGCCCGACAAAGTGTTCTTGAAAATCGACCTCATCTTCAGAAATTGCACTATGCCTCATTGACCAAAACCCTAGTGTCAAAGATACTCCAACAAATGGTTTTTTAGTCGATGAAATGATAGCTTAGGGGGGCCACTAGATGAAACCTAGTACTCTTAAACCAATGCAACTGATGGTTTGTGCATCTAATTCCCAGTTTGAGTTTTATCGCTAGTTGCAACTCACCTCTTCAAGCCATTTAGGGACATGTGGTCAATTTGATCTAGGGGGATAAAATCCAAACCGAGTAGCATAACAAACTTTCGTAAGGTCCCGCAAGTCTATTTGGCCAAGGCCCATGTGACTACACTATCCAAAATGACCCGACACAATGTTCTTTAAAATTGACCTCCTCTTCAGAAATTGCACTATGCCTCATTGACCAAAATCCTAGTGTTGGAAATACTCCAACAAATTGTTTTTCGGTCGGTGGAATGATAGAATAGGAGCCCCAATAGTTGAAACCCAGTGCTCTAGATCAAATGCAACTGACAATTCATGCATCTGAGTCCTGGTTTGAGTTTTATCGGTAGTTGCAACTCTCCTCCTCAAGCCATTTAAGGACATGTGGCCAATTTGGTCCAGGGGCATAAAATCCAAACCGAGTAGCATAATGGAGTTATGTAAGCTCCTGCATGTCTCTTTGTCCAAGGTCCATGTGACTACACTAGAAAAAAAACTTGACAAAGTGTTCCTTAAAATCAACCTCATCTTCATAAATTGCACTATGCCTCATTGACCAAAACCCTAGTGTCGGAGATACTCCAACAAATGGTTTTTCGGTCAATGGAATGATATAGTAGGGGCCCCACTAGCTGAAATTGAGTGCTCTTAATTGAATGCAAGTGACGGTTCATGTATCTGAGTCTCAGTTTGAGTTTTATCGCAAGTTACAACTCGCCACCTCGAGCCATTTAGGGACATGTGGTCAATTTGATCTGGGAGAATAAAATCCAAACCGAGTAGCATAACAGACTTTCGTAAACTCTCCCAAGTCCATTTGTCCAAGGCCCACGTGACTACACTAGCCAAAAGCACTTGACACAATGTTCTTTAAAATCAAACTCCTCTTTAGAAATTGCACTATGTCTCATTGACCAAAACCCTAGTGTTGGAGATACTCCAACAAATGGTTTTTTGGTCAACAAAATGATATTGTAGGAGTCCCAAAATATGAAACCTAGTGCTCCTGATCCAATATAACTAATGATTCTTGCATCTGAGTCCTGTTTTGAGTTTTATTGATAGTTGCAACTTGCCTCCTCAAGCCATTCAAGGACATGTGGTCAATTTGGTCCAGGGGCATAAAATCCAAACTAAGCAACATAATCGAGTTTTGTAACCTCCCAAAAGTCTATTTGGTCAAGGCCCATGCAACTACACTAGAAAAAAATGCCCGACAGAGTGTTCTTGAAAATCAACCTCATCTTTAGAAATTGCACTATGCCTCATTGACCAAAACCCTAATGCCAAAGATACTCCAACAAATGATTTTTCAGTTGATGGAATGATAGCATATGTGCCCCACTAGCTGAAACCCAATGCTCTTAATCCAATGTAAGTAACGGTTCATGCATCTGAGTCTCGATTTGAGTTTTATCGCGAGTTGCAACTCACCTCCTCAAGCCATTTAGGGACATGTGGTCAATTTGGTCCGGGGGCATAAAATCCAAACCAAGTAACATAATGGACTTCCATAAGCTCCTTCAAGTCTATTTGGCCAAGGCCCATGTGACTATACTAGCCAAAAAGACCTGACACGGTGTTCTTGAAAATCGACCTCCTCTTCAAAAATTGCACTATGCCTCATTGACCAAAACCCTAGTGTTGGAGATAGTCCAACAAATTGGTTTTTGGTCGACAAAATAATAGGGTAGGAGCCCCAATAGTTGTAACCAGGTGCTCTGGATCCAATGCAACTGATTGTTCAGGCATCTGAGTCTTGGTTTGATTTTTATCAATAGTTGCAACTCGGCTTGTAAATCCATTTAAGGACATGCAACCAATTTGGTCCAGGGGCATAAAATCCAAACCAAGTAGCATAACAGAGTTCTGTAAGCTCCCACAAGTCTGTTCAGACAAGGTCCATGCAACTTCACTAGCCAAAAACATCAACATAGTGTTCTTGAAAACTAACCTCATCTTCGGAAATTGCACTATGTCTCATTGACCAAAACCCTAATGTCAGAGATACTCCAACAAACGATTTTTCTATTGATGAAATGATAGCGTAGAGGACCCACTAGTTGAAACCCAGTTCTACAAATCCAATGCAACTGACAGTTTGTGCATCTGAGTTCCGGTTTTAGTTTTATCATGAGTTGTAACTCGCCTCCTCAAGCCATCCAGGGATATGTGGCCAATTTGGTTTGGGGGCATAAAATCCAAACTGAGTAGCATAACGGACTTCCAATACCAATACCAATACCAATACCATATCAATACCAATACCAATACCAATACCAATACCGTACTATACCATACGATACCAATACCATACCATACCATACATAATTTCACCTAAAAAGAAAGTTGAAGTCAATAGGGGTGATAAAAATTGCTACATTTTTGCTAAGCCAACCATGGATAACTAAATGATGCAAAGGTACCAAAATATCAATACCTAGTTCAAATCCACGCATCTATGAAACATCAATTCAAAAATCTTATTACATTTATCAAGAGTAATTAAAATAATGGAAGTGTGTGTATCCTCAAAACATTAAACAAGAATCCATGTGGCTGAAAAATCAATGATCATAAGAGTGGTCCAAGGTATCATTATCAAGTGTGATATGTGGTGCTAGTAGGAAATAATAAAATATATTTCTAGAGGAGATGGAGTCTAAGGGCATGCTAGTGGAGTGGGTAGCTTAGGTAGGAAGTCAATAGGAGAACTAAAGTAGAGAATACTAGTACCATACCAATACTATACCATACCAATACCAATAGCATACAATACCATACTAATACCAATAACAATACCATACTATACCATACCAATACCAATACCATACCATACAATACCATACCATACCAATACCAATACCAATACCATACCATTGCATACCAATACCAATACCAATACAATTGAATACCAATTCATGGAAATGGTATGCATTGGAAATGATATGCATACTAATACAATACCAATACCAATACCAATACCATACCATACCATACCATACCATACCATACCAATACCAATACCAATACCAGTATGCATTACCAATACCAATATCAATATGCATTGCCAATACCCTTATGCATTGCCAATACCAATACCAATACCATTGCGTACCAATACCATACCATACCATACCATACTATACCATACCAATATCAATACCATACTATACCATACCATACCATACCAATACCAATACCATACCATACCATACATAATTGCACCGAAAAAGAAGGTTGAAGTCAATAGGGGTGATAAAAATTGC